>CM060373.1:143603419-143672742 GCA_030545235.1 Helianthus tuberosus
TTATGGATCGTCCGATCAAAACAATCCATGGACTAGATTGCGCAATGGCGTTTTCATAAATAACAATTTTGTTATGTGGGAGCGCCTTCATTAAGGGTAAAAGGGTCTTTTACCACTCATATTCAAAACGCCATCAAATGATAAAACGCCATACAAAAAAAATAAAAGCCATTAAAAACAAAACGCCAAAACTAGTAATAAAACGCGTTAAATATTACAGGAAGATGAAACACACAGTAACTGAATTTCAGTTGTTAACATTTATTAGAAGAAATTCCTCCTAAATTACGCGCCAAAAACATCATTATATAAACAAGTTAAAACAAAGCTTCCAAAATCACTTCAATCTACCATTTTCTGCAAAAAAACATCATTAACCAAAAACGGCAACAAACCAAAACGCCAAAAATGGCAACAATCGTTTCATGGAGATACACTCTGGGAATCAGGCGATACGTCCTGCTTTTTGACAACAGAAGGAGGGTGTATGTTAAGATGGTCAGTGCAATTCTGAAAATGGAAGAAGAGATACAGAGGCGAATCTTATCAATTGGCATATAGACAACGAATGCCTGAAACGCATATGCTTATGAAAGCATTAACCAGCAAATTTGGACCAATCAAAGCAGATATGAAGCCAGACTCTATCATGACATCATGGCGTTTTGATGATGAAACAGACATGGTGACGGTTACATACGACAGCGGAGAGCAGGAAGTGTACTGGCTTGAGAACATCTGACAAAGTAGCATCCGGGTTTCATGGAAGAATTGAATAACGCCACTTGCACAAACACATAAATTGACTCGAATTGGAGTTAATGCAAGATATGTTCAGGTGGAGGGTTCAAAATCTTCAGGAACAAGAAGCTGATGAAGGTGAAGGTGATGACATGGAAGAAGATCCAGATGAAGACTCGAGGAGGAAGAAGATGACGGAAGTGATGGATACTTTTCAGATAAAGTACCTTCTGACGAAGGCTTTTAATTTGTTTCTCTTTTTTTTTCTCTGTGTAATCTTCTTTTTGTTTTTTTTTTTAAGATAATTAATGATATATTTCTCCCTTTATTAGCAAAACTCCAAAAAAAATACTAAAAATGCTTATTCCTTACAAAACGCCAAAAATAACAAAAAATATTTTTCCTGCTTAATATTTTATTTACTCGTTATTGTATTTTGTCATCTGGGTCTGCATAACGTCATTTAAAAAACGCCAACTTAGAGGATGGGACGTCTATAACATTAAATACAAAAACAGTAACTGAAAAGACTGTTACTTTATTACTATCATTTATTACAATAAAAAGTCTCGCCTAAACTGCGCGCCAAAAAACTCTATAAGAGAGGGGTCTATACACAATGAAATTAATCACACCCAGAAAACACAAACGCATATACTCTAGAAACCAATCACTTAGAAACGCCACAGATGGCAAAGCTTTCACTGAATGGATCCTTCTTCTGAGAGGGTTAACTGAATAATATTTTGCTGAATGAGATGGACAAATATTCAGAAAAAAAGACTGATGACAGTGATATGCCATCATGTGAGCTTTGTTCTTGATGACTATAGGCATGGAATAAAGGAATCAACAAAAGTGTAAAATGCTATTTTAGATCCATTATTACAAATAGCATCAGCAAGAGTTGATCTTCAATGACATGCCACCAAACAAGAATATCACACAAACACAGAATGCACTAAGCATATTCTTCTGAAAAAGACGAGGTTTATGTTGGAAAGTTGGAATCTAGCTAATGAATTCCAAAAAGGTTCAAAACGCCCAAAAAAAATTCAAGAAGGAAGAGGCTGACGAAAGTGAAGATTCGGAAGAAAAATTAGATTACCATTTTTTATAATTTTTGTTTTCATTTTATATTGTTTTGATATCAAGTTATATGTTGTTTTGTTATCTAATCTCTAAATAAAATAAATTATTATATAAAACGCCAAAAACTACAAACACAAAAACCGTAGTAGATGAAACTGGGAGAACAGCTGCTGGCAAAAGCACCTTGTAAATGGTATTAAAACGCAAAAATTCACTAAACACCAAAAAAAAATTGGTCTTATTTTAATCTTATGCAAATATTAATGACTCATAGTGAATTATTATACAAAACGCCACAAACGCCAAAAAAATTAACCAGAAAACGATATAACGCCAAAAATTATATATGTGACACAAAAACAATTACTTCACGCCAAAAAGTTTAATAAATACAACTCACACAAAAAAACCTAGACGCCACAAAATATATACCACGTTGTGAAAATAAAAGAAGAATGAAAAGACAAAAAAGCCCCTCCGCCTTCTTATGCCGGGGGACATGTGTTGGGCCAGGATGCGTTCTCACCGTTCTCACACTTTGAGTGTTTTCTCTGAACCGTTTCTATATATATAGCTAAAAAAATACGCTAAAAAACTTTAAAAAACCTATTGTGAGAACCGCCGAGAACCATGTGAACACAACCTAAAATAGCTAAAAAACCTAAAAAACCACCCCCCCCCCCCCCAAAAAAAATCTAAACCCCCCAACCCCCCAAAAAAAACCTAACCCCCGCACCCCACCCCCAAGCTAAAATCCTAAAAACTAAACCCCCAAAAAACCTAAAAAAATCTAAAAAAAAAAATTTTAATATTTTTTTATGCTCAAATCGCTACTTTTAGTGGCAAAAAATTTTTTTTTTTTTTTAATTTTTAATTTTTTTTTGCTTCGAAAGTAGCGATTTTTATATAAAAAATATTAAAAAAAAATTTTGTGTGATTTTTAGCTATTTTTAGGCATTTTTGGTTGTGTTCACATTGGTTCTCGCGGTTCTCGCAATATGAGGTGGTTCTCGCATGATCTTCTCCTATATATATATATACACATATACATATATATATGTGTGTGTGTGTGTGTATATATATAGTGGAAGGTTAACGTACATTAAGGCTTGACGTACATCAGTACGACAGGTAATTACGCACGGTGAAAACGCTTATTGATCGTCCGATCAAAATAATCTATGGACTAGATTGGCGCGGTGGCATTTTAGAAAATAACACCATTTTATTACGTGGACGCGCTTCATTAAGGGTAAAAAATAAAAAACCATTCTCACATAAAACGCCATTGAAAAATAAAACGCCAAATAAATACAAAACGCCAATTTTATCGCTGCGTACTTTTTTCTGTGTTTTTATTAAGCTCTCTGGCTACAAAAATGCCAAAAAATATGAAACGCCATTATATATAATGCAAAGCTTACATCTGGATAAATGTTAATTACATTTTTTGTTATAAAATAACATCCCGCTAAACTGCCCGCTAACAAAAATTCTATAAATAGAAACGTCTCACCACCCTCCGTTTATCACACCAAAAAAACACAGCTGGTTGCTAAAAAAATTTACAACTCAATGTAAAATGCCAAAAAATACAACGATAGCAAACATCTTTTCTTTGATCCTCAGTAATGTTCTGCATGAAGTTCTTTTAATGATTTGTTACGTGAGTATAGTAAGATTTTGCTGCTGAGATGGACAAAATTGAAAAAAGAGTGACGGATGACACCCATTTGTCATACTGTCATCTTTGTTCCTAAAGAAGGTTTGGATGATAAGAAGAGATCTATACAGTGTAAATGCTACTTTGGCCTCAATGATATAATGAATACCACAGGTAGATAGCATCCACCCACACGGGGTCGATCTATGTCTCAACATCCACAAAGACACTTCAACACATGAACAAAGAAAATAAACACCAACGCCAAACAACACCATTTATTTGTCACATTCTTGTAGTTTCAAAAGAAAAAAAAAGAGTGATGACACTGAAGATTTAAAATCATAAATGCTTCTACTTTGTTTTTTTTCTTATCTATTGTTTGTTTTGTAATGTTAGTATAAAACAACAAAAGAATATTAATGCTATAATGAAAAATATAATAAAACGCCAAAATTAGCAAATACGTGTAAAACGCCTAACGCCATAAAAACGCCCCCAAAAACTACCAAACTATAATAAAATTAATTTGAACAACTAATATTATAAAAAAAACGTGAAACAATGTGCAAAGAATATAAACAAAAGAAGTCCAATAGTTATCTAACCGCCATTGGAAAACAAATGCCATAATTACAGCCGTCAAAAGATTTGAGGTGTTACACCATTAAAACAGTTGAGTCTGAAAACAAAACATGGTAAACTGTAAAACCAGTAAAATGAACGATGGAAAACATAATTACTAACATTTATTATATTAAATTTATTTATCTTTTTCAAAAGCCCATAATTACCTGTCATACCGGGGAAAAAATGTCAATATAAAGAAGACCATGAGAACCCAAGCTCAAACACGCCAAAAAACTAAATGCCACATATTCTCCAAAACGCCAAAAAATTTAAAAATGGCTAAGGTTATTGCATGGAGGTTTGAAAGGAAAGAACGATTCATCATAAAGTTCTCTGACAGAAGAAGGGTAAAGGTAAGGACAATAAAGCCATTTTGGGAATGAATGAAAATGTTCAGAAGGATCTTGGCCCTTGGGGTTCCAATAGACAACGATTGTGAAAGAACGAGAACTGTAATAAAAGACTGGAGAGAAAGTTTCCAACAGAAGATGATGAAGATGATGATGATATTGAAGATACTCATATACCAAAACTTAGCAGTTGGGTATTGCATGAGGAAGAAGAACACTTGAGTGACTTATAAAAACGGGGTGCAATATTCAAGGCCAATGGAAGAAATGTTGAAGACATGGTTGCTATCTATCATTGAACAACTCTGTGATTTAATACCTTCAAACAATCCAAAATCCAAGGATGCAGTGATATTCAAGAATAGGCTGCAGCAAAGAAGACGAGCTAACGGCGTTATACGCAAAATGAAATTTGATGATGAAGAATCTGAAGAAGTGATGAACAAAGCGATGGTACATCTCTGATGTAATCCCACCTACGGAAGACTATTAGTTTATTTTGATTTCGTGTTATTGTAGTTTTATAACATATTAATTATGTAATGAATTATTAACAAAAGCATACAAAACGCCAAAAATGACATGGAAAAGCCATAACGCAAAAAATTAACTATGTGACACAAAAAGAATTAATTCAACGAGAAGAAATTTGAGAAAAAACAGTAAAACGCCAAATAATTAATAATTCTACATAACGCCAAAATTATCATGCACGCAAAAATAAAGAAGCATGTCAACACGAAAATCGTGAAAGAGAAGAATACTAAAAAGATAAAAAAAAACCATCGGACCCTGATCATGCCCGCGCCACGTGTTCGGCTAGGATGCGTTCTCACCGTTCTCACACTTTTTGCCATTTTCTGCTGATCGTTTATATACGGGCGCTAAAATGAAAACCCCCACAGTTAAGAGAACCACCGAGAACCACTTTCCAACCATTGATTTTGGGAGATAGATGGATGAGATTAAAAGTAAAAAAAACAATATTAAATTCTTTTTGTCTTATTATGTTTCTAATATTTTAATATAAAAGTGTAGTTTAGTAAAGTTGCTTTTTGTCTTTATTGTTTTTTATTACTTTTTTTGTCTTATTAAATTAATTGTTTTTATTAAAATCAGATTTTTTATTAAAAAAACATTTTAAAATCTCAGTTTTTACAAAAAAAAAAACAATCTTTTCAGGATTTTTTTTTACAAAAAATGTTTTTACGAGCCGTTTTTTACCGCCCGTTATTTACGCGTCGTTTTTTCCACAGTTTTTTATATCCAGTTTTTACGCGTCGTTTTTACACCATTTTTTTACGCGCCGTATTTACGCCCGGTTTTAAAAACAAAATATCAAATATACAAAAACAGGGGGGATCAAAATATTAAACAAAATCTATAACATCAACAGCTTACACAATCAAGATCAAAACCCACCCCCTCACATCAACAACTTACACAGTCAATCTATAACATCACTTGTAGAATCAATCCAAAGATCCAAATAAAACAATAATCATCAGATCCAAAATAAACAGAATCAGATGGTTACTAACCAGAATCAATAACACAAACACACCGGCACCAACATCGACGCACCACCGACATCGACGGGACCACCGGCACCACCGACAATCGACGGCAACACCGGCACCACCGCTCACTATCGTTCACACACCCCTACCATCGTTCACACCACCCCTTTCACCCACCCCCTCACCACTGCTCACCGCTACCACCTCTCACACAGCCACCATCGGTTGAAAAATCTGATTATGGCGGTGGATCGAGAAATGCACCGGTTGAAAAAACATGTGGGTGGCCGGAGACACCAGTTTCTCATTGATCTAGGGAGTTGCAAGTCTTTGACGGTGGTGTTTGGGGGTCGCCTGAGAAAACAAGGTGGTTACCGGTGCGGGTGTGGGGTTTCGGGGGTCACTGGTGTGGGTGTGGTGCCGGTAACAAAGAACAGATTGTTCATGAGTTGAAGATGATGAAGATTGAGGTGAAGAGAAAGAGAGATGAGAGGATGAGAGTTTCAAAAATGTGAAGAGGGAGAAATTGAAATAACTTTAAAAAGCGACTTTAAAGAGGAGAGAGAGAGATGATTTGATGGTTTTGATTAAATGACTATATTACCCTTTTTGTTGTGATTATCTGACTGGTGGAGAGTGATTCTCGCGGTTCTCGCAACTGGGGGTGATTTTCATTTTATAGGCCCATATATAAAGGGTAAGTTTATTGTAAAAAAGGTTAAAAGTATGAGAAATATTGTGGAGATGACATGTGTTCTCAATCTAAATTAATTCAAAAAGGGTAAACAGGTAATTTTATCATTAATTTATTCAAAACCTTCCATAACCGCCACCTTATTTATAGGAACATGATTTTTTTAAAAGATCTCTATAAAAACACTACGAATATGTGACAACCCGAACTTTTCAGGTTAGTAACGTTTAACCTCGTGATCTTAACTCCTCGTTACTTCTCTTTAATGCGTTATACGTCCAGTGTTTGTATGATTCTGTAACCGTATACTAGTGCATAGGGCCACATATTAGTGTTACATATTCGAGCGGGCCGCATCCAAAATTACATGTAACTTGTAGTAGCCAAAACCTCTATTAATTGTAATATGATTCTCGGCCTATTTACACATGTAATCGAGCCAATGTGACACCCAATCCCAAGCCGGACCCCTTCCCCTTAATTGTTAATATTAACTGTTTGCTAAGGGGTTTTGGCAGCCCATACTACTTGGGCTTAAGCCCATGGTCAAGACCAAGCAATAACCGCCCCAAAACCCTTATATACATTAGGTTACGTATATTTGTTATTTCATAAAATAACATTCTAAACAAGAGAAAAACCCTACTCTTTCTTGCTTGCGAACGGCATTGATACCCCCCTTCTGATCGAGATAGCATCCTGATTTCAAGATTTTTGGTTAGTAATTAACATCTCAGTCCCTCCTTTATGTGCATGTTTGTGTTGATAATTGGTGATATTATTTATCATAATAATCTGTTGTTTAAAACCCTTGTTGTCGATCTTGTCAAAATATTTAGGGATCCCTTTATAAGCGATAATGTATCAGTTTAATATGTGCAGACATGCATGCGATAGGAGATGTGGCAGTGATTTAATGAAATAGTAAACTGTGTTCATGAGTTGATGTTCATAAATGGTAGATTATTTTGCCTAGGGATTTTATCAATAAAAAGAATAACATGATTGGGATGGTATTGAGGATTGTTGTTAGATGATAAATGAATGTTAGAAATCACATGACATCCTAGGGACTTGATATATCTGTGGTGTAATCGGTCCAACATAATCAAAGTATTATGGCCATGTTTAATTATTAATTGATTTCATGAGTTCATGTGCACATGCATGCAAATGGCGGCTCTTGTGAAATTGTGATCTGATCTCACTAATTCATGTGCACATATGTCACTGACAGCCACCTCTTGAATATGTGTCAAATTAGTCAAAGGTGATAAACATTATCATATTAATGATGAGGTGATGCTTTGTGTGTGTGATTGAAACTTACGAAAGTGGCGGCTCTAATCTCATGTTTGAACAGTATGCATAACATAATTCTAGTACTCAATAAATAAGAATGATAATGTTGGGATGGTGAAACTTGTAACTGATGTGCCATCGACGAAAGCCCATGTTCCACGAAATTCATGGGGGTTTCGTCACCCTGACCGATGGACTGTGCATGTGCATGATATAAATTGACTGAGTTAACTCTGTTGTTGAATGATATGCTAATGAACACATGATGCGTACTATTAATGATGACTGATTATGACCTAGGAGACATGTTTTGGTGTGGGATATAACATACTTAACTGTGACGCCGTTACGACACATGCATCTGTATTGAAGGAATTGTATGTTATGAGCTGTGTAACTACTACGTTGTTTGTATGAACATTATGACTGTACATGAACGTAAAACTGACTGATATCGGTAACTCTTTTAGGACATACATGAATAACTGGTAGACTCGTAGATAATATTACCGAGCAAACCTAAGGTGAGTTCATTGCTCTTTCTCAAGCATGGATCCCAGGGAAGGGATAACGGGTAACGTTCCGAGGAGGAATGCATGTGTAATGGGATGTTGGTTATCGTACTCAGTTTTCTATCATTGTAAGACCACAATATCTACCGGTACGTTGCTTGTAGGGCAACGGGGGTTATTAGTTGATAGCGCTATTAGGTTTGGCACCCTCACGACGTTCGAGGAGAACGGGCGTGAACTAATTACCTTAAAACATGACCAATGCTTTGATAGAGGCATTGGGGTTGGCAATCACATATCATATGGCCATTCGGTAATCGAGTAATAACAACATCGAAACATCAAACATCATAACAATAAACAACATATCGTCTTGTGAACTGTTTTAGTCACATGATTGGTAATACAACTTGGTAAACAAACACAAACCTTGAACTCACCAGCGTAGTCTGACACACTTGTTTACATGCTTGTAGGTAATCATTGAAGGAACTTGGGAACTTGCCGTCTGATGCTGCTGGAGTGGTTGTGGTCATGATAAACAATTACATTGATTTGGTTTTGATACATTTATACACTTATACATTTATTCTTCTGCTCAATACTTTGGTTTTGGTTTAACTTACAAACAATATATTTCTTTCAATTGAGTATTTCATTATTACTTGTGTTTGATATGATTGGTGGCTCTTTGTTGAATCGTTGCACCTCCATTAGGGACATGCCCTAGGTGGTAATTTGGGGGTGTGACAGTTTGGTATCAGAGCCACTGGTTATAGAGAACTCGGTTTTAAAACGTTTTCATAAAACCAGACTATAACTGAATTGATCCAAACGTTGACCATGACACTCAGCCTCAGATTGCAAGGTTCGTTCCTCGTTAATTTATACATTACATGTCTAGTAGACATATCTATATTCATAGCATGCACGACACGACATGGTAGATATCATGACACATCGATAGTGTAACACAACTCTTTGCATCTTGTGGATTCTAATTTTGTTGGTAGTGCATATTCTTGTGTTGATTGGAGTGGGAGAAACTTCGAACATAAGTTAAGAAGCATCGAGAGGAGCATGCAAACCGCCTTATTATCATGGGTGCACACATAATAATAACGCGTGGTGCATGCAAATCCCAATGAGGCTTAACGAGTGTAAGAGGGGTTCTTCCCTGTTTGTGTATGAACATGGTAGTTAATCGTTCCTAACGTGATAAACCTGAACACTTTTCTTGTTCTCGACTCCTAAATTCGTTCCCTTCTTTTATTATAGAAACATGAGTGGACGAGGACACGGACGTGGTAGCATCAACATGACTCAGGCTGAGTTAACAAATCTGATAAACACACGTGTGGCTGAGGCTCTGGCAGCCTACCAAGCGGGTATGAACTGTACCAAATACTTTTAATCCTGTATCGTGTACACAACTCTTACTCCTGTGTTGTATCTTCTTTCACCCAGCGCACCCGAACAACCAGCCTGCCTGTACGTTCAAGATGTTTATGGATTGTAAGCCACAGACCTTCAGCGGGACGGAAGGGGCTGTAGGACTACTGAGATGGTTTGAGAAGGCAGAGTCGGTATTTGCCATGTGTAATTGCCCTGCGGGGGACCGAGTGAAATATGCTACAGGCACTCTCGAGGATGGTGCCCTGACATGGTGGAATGCCCAGGTTCAGTTGTTGGGTATCGAGGCGGCGAACGCCACTACTTGGGACGACTTTAAGGAATTGATGAGGGAGGAGTACTGTCCTCGTGATGAGATACAGAAGCTAGAGAACGATTATTATGATCTGAAATTGGTGGGATCCGAGGTTGAAGCATACGTGAAGCGGTCGTATGAGTTGGCTGATTTGTGTCCGAATTTGTCCCGACCTATGTCTCGAAGAATTGAGTTGTTCATCAAGGGATTACCTCCACGAGTGAAGGGTTTGGTTACTGCAGCGAACCTCAATAACTTGACCCAGATCGTCCGTTTGACACACAAGATTGTTAATCAGGAGGTGGAAAGTAATTCACTGCCACCACGTGTTTCTACTACTGCTACTACTGCCGCTACTACAGCTACTACTCCCCCCACTGACAGCAAACGTAAGTGGAACGATGTGGACAAGGCGTCCAATTCGGTACAGTCACAGAAGAAGCAGGACACTGGCAGCCATCGTAGTTTCAGCCAGTCGTCTTCAGTGAATCAGAATCAGGGCTCTTATGTTGGAAAGAAGCCACAGTGCAACAAGTGTGGCTATCATCATTATGGGCAGTGTGCTCGGGTTTGTCGCAGGTGTGAGAAGGTAGGCCACGAGGCCAAGGATTGTAGGGCTCCGCAGCCAAAGCAGCAGCAGCAAAATCAGCAGCACCAGCGACAGCAAGGGCAACAATCTCAGCAGAAACAAGGATTCAAGAAAGGGTGTTATCAGTGCGGAGCCGAGGGTCACATCAAGCGAGACTGCCCTCAGCTGAATCAGAATGCGGGTAATAACAACAACACAGGGAACAACAATGGGAACAATGGGGGCAATGTGGCGCGTGGGCGCGGATTTACTATTGGAGCTGGTGAGGCGAGGAATGACGGCAATGTAGTTACTGGTACGTTTTCAGTTAATGGTGTATTTGCTTCTATTTTATTTGACTCTGGTGCCGATTGGAGTTACGTATCGTTGGGATTTAATCGTCAATTAGGGTTAAGTCCTACACCTCTCGTAACGAAACACATAGTAGAGATAGCGAATGGTAAAACAATCGAAGCTTCGCATGTCCTGTTTGGGTGTAAACTCGATCTTTTGGGTCAGGTATTCGACGTTGACCTACTCCCCATTACTCTTGGAAGTTTCGACGTAGTTATCGGCATGGATTGGTTGTCCAAGTATCAGGCGGAAATTCTCTGTAAAGAGAAAATCGTGCGTGTTCCTCTCCCTAGTGGAGAATTCTTATCGGTTCAGGGTCATCGCAGTGGGACCCAGATTAGTATCGTTTCGTCAATGAAGGCTCAGGAGTATCTCCGTAAGGGCTATCCTGCTATTCTAGCCCTTGTCACGGATTCGCAGACTGACGAGAGGAAGATTGAGGATCTTCCAGTTGTTCGTGAGTTTCCTGATGTATTTCCTGAGGAACTCCCTGGTTTACCTCCACATCGACAGGTGGAATTTCAGATCGATCTCGCCCCAGGAGCAGCACCGATTGCTCGTGCTCCTTATCGCCTTGCACCAGGAGAGTTACAGGAGTTGTCAAATCAGCTCCAAGAGCTGTTGGATAGAGGTTTTATCCGACCCAGCTCTTCACCTTGGGGAGCCCCAGTTCTGTTTGTGAAAAAGAAGGACGGGTCTTTTCTCCTATGTATAGATTACCGTGAGCTCAATAAGGTGACGGTCAAGAATCGTTATCCTTTACCACGTATTGATGACCTGTTTGACCAGCTGCAAGGGTCAAGTTTCTACTCCAAAATCGACTTGAGGTCGGGTTATCATCAAGTACGGGTTAGAGAGGAAGACGTTCCCAAAACGGCATTTCGGACGCGGTACGGTCACTATGAGTTCTTAGTTATGCCATTCGGATTGACCAACGCACCAGCGGTCTTCATGGATCTCATGAACCGCGTGTGCAAGCCATACCTTGACGACTTCGTCATCGTTTTTATCGACGACATTCTAATTTATTCCAAGAACAAGGAGGATCATGAGCGGCATCTACGCCTTATCTTAGAGCTCCTTCAGAGGGAGCAGTTGTACGCGAAATTTTCTAAGTGTGACTTCTGGATACGGGAGGTACATTTTCTGGGTCATATCGTTAATGAGATGGGTATACACGTGGATCCTGCTAAGATTGATGCCATTAGAAATTGGGCGGCACCAACGAATCCTTCAGAAGTGCGACAATTTCTTGGTCTAGCGGGGTATTATCGTCGTTTTATTCGGGATTTTTCGAAGATTGCACAGCCTCTCACATCCTTGACACAGAAGAAAGTAGTTTATTCGTGGGGGGCAAAACAGGAGGATGCCTTCCAACTGTTGAAACAGAAATTGTGTAGCGCGCCGATTCTGTCTCTACTAGAGGGTACCGAGGATTTTGAAGTACATTGTAATGCATCGATTCAGGGTCTTGGTTGCGTGCTGATGCAGCGCAACAAGGTGATAGCTTATGCCTCTCGACAGCTGAAGGCACACGAGAAGAACTACACGACCCATGACTTGGAATTAGGGGCGGTAGTCTTTGCATTGAAAATTTGGAGGCATTATCTGTACGGTACGAAATGCACCATCTATACCGATCACAAGAGCCTTCAGCATATCTTTGACCAGAAAGAATTGAATATGCGGCAACGTCGTTGGATCGAGCTTTTTAATGATTATGAGTGTGCTATCAAGTATCATCCGGGTAAAGCTAATGTTGTAGCTGATGCTCTTAGTCGCAAGGAACCGAAACAGAAGCGTGTTCGTGCCCTACAGCTTACTATTCACTCTGATTTACCTGCCCGGATTCGTTCAGCTCAGATTGAAGCGTTAAAGGAAGAAAATATCGAAGCTGAAGGATTACGAGGTCTACACAAGAAGAAGTTCGAGCAACGGTCTGACGATATCTACTACTTCATGGAACGGATATGGGTTCCTTCATTTGGTAATCTTCGAGAGCTTGTGATGGATGAAGCACACAAGTCACGATATTCTATTCATCCAGGGTCCGATAAGATGTACCAGGACCTCAAGGTTTTGTATTGGTGGCCGAACATGAAAGCTATCATTGCCACCTACGTGGGTAAGTGTTTGACCTGTGCTAGGGTCAAGGCAGAGTACCAGAAACCTTCGGGTCTACTTCAGCAGCCAGAGATACCCATGTGGAAATGGGAACAGATCGCTATGGATTTTGTTACGGGGTTACCTAGAACACAGGCTGGGAACGATACTATATGGGTGATTGTCGACCGTCTCACAAAGTCAGCACATTTCCTAGCAATCAAGGAGACAGATAAGTATTCGCAGCTCGCAGCAGTGTACCTTAAAGAGGTGGTTTCTAGGCACGGGGTGCCAACCTCTATTATTTCTGATCGAGATCCTCGTTTTACTTCGGAGTTATGGCAGGCTATGCATAAGTCGTTCGGCTCACGTCTCGATATGAGCACGGCTTATCATCCACAGACAGATGGTTAGAGTGAGCGCACTATTCAGACACTAGAGGACATGCTGCGGGCATGTGTTATTGATTTTGGGAAAGGATGGGAGAAGCACTTTCCATTGGTAGAGTTTTCCTACAATAACAGCTACCACACCAGTATCAAAGCGGCATCATTTGAGGCACTTTACGGGAGGAAGTGTCGTTCACCTCTCTGCTGGGCTGAGGTGGGTGATAGTCAGATCACAGGTCCTGAGATGGTACTCGAAACTTCAGATATGATTGTGAAAATCAGGGAATGTATGGCACCTGCTCGTGACCGCCAGAAGGCCTATGCTGACGAGCGTAGCAAAGAAGTAGTGTTTGAAGTGAATGGCCGCGTTATGCTGAAAGTCTCACCGTGGAAAGGGGTTGTACGCTTTGGGAAGCGTGGCAAGCTGAATCCACGTTATGTTGGGCCGTTTAAAGTTCTTGAGCGTATCGATAAAGTGGCTTATAGGTTGGAGTTACCTACTGAGCTGGGTAATGTTCACGACGTATTTCATGTATCACAGTTAAAGAAGTGTTATGCTGACGACCCATTAGTGGTACCATATCAAGAGTTGAGGATCGACGACAAGTTGCAGTTTGTCGAAGAACCTATTGAGATCATGGATAGGGAGGTCAAAGTACGCAAGCATAGTCGCATCCCGATTGTTAGAGTCCGTTGGAACTCGCGGCGTGGACCGGAGTTCACATGGGAGCGAGAATATCAAATGAAGCTCAAGTATCCACACCTTTTTCCTAAAGACAAGCCAGAATCTAGTAAAGCTGGTGAATCTCGGGACGAGATTCCTCTTCAAGTTTGGGATGATGTGGCACCTGGGGAAAATGTGCAATAATCTTGATTTATCACTTCACTTCTTTGTGCTTGCTTGTCAAATTTCGGGACGAAATTTCTTTCAAGGTGGGGATGATGTGACAACCCGAACTTTTCAGGTTAGTAACGTTTAACCTCGTGATCTTAACTCCTCGTTACTTCTCTTTAATGCGTTATACGTCCAGTGTTTGTATGATTCTGTAACCGTATACTAGTGCATAGGGCCACATATTAGTGTTACATATTTGAGCGGGCCGCACCCAAAATTACATGTAACTTGTAGTAGCCAAAACCTCTATTAATTGTAATATGATTCTCGGCCTATTTACACATGTAATCGAGCCAATGTGACACCCAATCCCAAGCCGGACCCCTTCCCCTTAATTGTTAATATTGACTGTTTGCTAAGGGGTTTTGGCAGCCCATACTACTTGGGCTTAAGCCCATGGTCAAGACCAAGCAATAACCGCCCCAAAACCCTTATATACATTAGGTTACGTATATTTGTTATTTCATAAAATAACATTCTAAACAAGAGAAAAACCCTACTCTTTCTTGCTTGCGAACGGCATTGATACCCCCCTTCTGATCGAGATAGCATCCTGATTTCAAGATTTTTGGTTAGTAATTAACATCTCAGTCCCTCCTTTATGTGCATGTTTGTGTTGATAATTGGTGATATTATTTATCATAATAATCTGTTGTTTAAAACCCTTGTTGTCGATCTTGTCAAAATATTTAGGGATCCCTTTATAAGCGATAATGTATCAGTTTAATATGTGCAGACATGCATGCGATAGGAGATGTGGCAGTGATTTAATGAAATAGTAAACTGTGTTCATGAGTTGATGTTCATAAATGGTAGATTATTTTGCCTAGGGATTTTATCAATAAAAAGAATAACATGATTGGGATGGTATTGAGGATTGTTGTTAGATGATAAATGAATGTTAGAAATCACATGACATCCTAGGGACTTGATATATCTGTGGAGTAATCGGTCCAACATAATCAAAGTATTATGGCCATGTTTAATTATTAATTGATTTCATGAGTTCATGTGCACATGCATGCAAATGGCGGCTCTTGTGAAATTGTGATCTGATCTCACTAATTCATGTGCACATATGTCACTGATAGCCACCTCTTGAATATGTGTCAAATTAGTCAAAGGTGATAAACATTATCATATTAATGATGAGGTGATGCTTTGTGTGTGTGATTGAAACTTACGAAAGTGGCGGCTCTAATCTCATGTTTGAACTGATGTGCCATCGACGAAAGCCCATGTTCCACGAAATTCATGTGGGTTTCGTCACCCTGACCGATGGACTGTGCATGTGTATGATATAAATTGACTGAGTTAACTCTGTTGTTGAATGATATGCTAATGAACACATGATGCGTACTATTAATGATGACTGATTATGACCTAGGAGACATGTTTTGGTGTGGGATATAACATACTTAACTGTGACGCCGTTACGACACATGCATCTGTATTGAAGGAATTGTATGTTATGAGCTGTGTAACTACTACGTTGTTTGTATGCACATTATGATTGTACATGAACGTAAAACTGATTGATATCGGTAACTCTTTTAGGACATACTTGAATAACTGGTAGACTCGTAGATAATCTTACCGAGCAAACCTAAGGTGAGTTCATTGCTCTTTCTCAAGCATGGATCCCAGGGAAGGGATAACGGGTAACATTCCGAGGAGGAATGCATGTGTAATGGGATGTTGGTTATCGTACTCAGTTTTCTATCATTGTAAGACCACAATATCTACCGGTACGTTGCTTGTAGGGCAACGGGGGTTATTAGTTGATAGCGCTATTAGGTTTGGCACCCTCACGACGTTCGAGGAGAACGGGCGTGAACTAATTACCTTAAAACATGACCAATGCTTTGATAGAGGCATTGGGGTTGGCAATCACATATCATATGGCCATTCGGTAATCGAGTAATAACAACATCGAAACATCAAACATCATAACAATAAACAACATATCGTCTTGTAAACTGTTTTAGTCACATGATTGGTAATACAACTTGGTAAACAAACACAAACCTTGAACTCACCAGCGTAGTCTGACACACTTGTTTACATGCTTGTAGGTAATCATTGAAGGAACTTGGGAACTTGCCGTCTGATGCTGCTGGAGTGGTTGTGGTCTTGATAAACAATTACATTGATTTGGTTTTGATACATTTATACACTTATACATTTATGCTTCCGCTCAATACTTTGGTTTTGGTTTAACTTACAAACAATACATTTCTTTCAATTGAGTATTTCATTATTACTTGTGTTTGATATGATTGGTGGCTCTTTGTTGAATCGTTGCACCTCCATTAGGGACATGCCCTAGGTGGTAATTTGGGGGTGTGATACGAATAACACTGCAACCACCATTCAGCACATATATAACACCATTCAATAATAATATAACACCATTAAATAAGTATATAACACAATTCAATAAATATATAACACCGTTTTAAAGATCTCTATAAAAACACTACGAATAACACTGCAAAATCACTATTCAGTACATATATAACACCATTCAATAATTATATAACACAATTCAATAAGTATATAACACCATTCAATAATTATATAACACCATTCAATAAGTATATAACACTATTAAAGACACTACCTTCATTTCCAGAATGTGTTCTTAGTATAATGTTCATAGTATGGTTATTGTACATGGTGTTATACATCTGCATGCTAGTAGATGTTCCAGATTCCATATGTTAAAACACCATAGTGTTTTAAAACCTACATTCCAGTAGATAAAAAAAACACCATGCTTTCCAGTATGTGCTTAAAACACCAAGTTTTGAATCACAATACAATTAAAACACCACTGTATGAACATAGACAAAACATCATGGACTAAACATCTAATCGAAACATATTTTTTCTCTATATAAGTATAGGAATATGGTACTCATATTAAAGACAAAAAAGAACTCGTTATTATGGTGTAATTTTTTTTAAAAGTTACGTATAAAAAGTTATTGACGTTTAAAAAAAGACGGGGGGAAGTTGCATGTGCATTAATGTTAGTTTCTTAATTTAAAATTGTTAAATTTTCATGTGTACCCTTAATCTAGAAAATTAATATGTTTAATAGTAAACATTATTTACAATTTTGCCATTATGATCCCAACCATTTGATCAAGGATCTAACGGTGTAGATTCTTTCTTACATTTCTCACAAAAATCCTTTTTTTACAGGAATATCTACCATATATATATATATATATATATATATATATATATATATATACAGGAGGGTTATCTTGAAAACGCTAAATATTACGAGAACCGTGAGAACGAATGGAAAAACTAATCAAAACCAATTGTTTTAATACAAATCTTATTGTAATTAAGATACAACATCATAAAAAAAAGAATTTACAACATCAATAATTCATTTATTCTTTCAAAATCACTCTTATTAGATTTTTTACACATGTGTAAATATAACAAATTTACACATGTGTAAATTTGTTACTAACACATGTGTAAATTTTCTTTATTTACGAATCACGTTAATTTAAAGGTGTAAATTAAATTTCTAACATTATATTCGAATAATAATGATAAGTGTAAAAGAAAATTTGAATTTTAATTGTTTTTGACCAAGTTCTCCTGGGTTTTTCAATCATTCTCACGTTCTCAAAATATTTAGTGTTCTCATTTAAACCTTCCCATATTATATATATATATATATATATATATATATATATATATATATATATATATATATATATATATATATATGGGAGGGTTTAAATGAGAACGATATATATATATATATGGGAAGGTTTAAATGAGAACGCTAAATATCGCGAGAACCGTGAGAACGAATAAAAAAATCACGAGAACTTGGTCAAAAACAGTTCAAATTCAAATTTCTTTTACACTTATCATTATTATTCGAATACAATGTTAGAAATTAAATTTACACATTTAAATTTACGTGAATTCGTAAATAACAAAAATTTACACGTGTGTAAGTTTGTCATTTACACATGTGTAAATTTGTTATATTTACACATGTGTAAAAAATCTAGTAAGAGTGATTTTGAGAGAATAAATGAATTATTTGATGTTGTGAATTCTTTTTTTATGTTGTATTTTAATTAGAATGAGGTTTGTATTAAAAAAATCGGTTTTGATTGGTTTTTTCATTCGTTCTCACGGTTCTCGCAATATTTAGCGTTCTCAAGATAACCCTCCCCTATATATATATATATATATATATATATATAGGAACAGGATCAGGAGAGAACGCCTCAAAGTGTGAGAACGGTGAGAACGATTCTCAGCCACAAGATCTTAGTGGTTTGTGGCTGAGATTGATGCGGTGACATTTTTGTAAATAATAGGGGCCTTGGAACTACCAGGAGGGGTAAAATAGGAAGATACAAACAAAGGTGCACATGCTAATCACATGCCATTTTTCCCCGTCATATTTAAACGACCATAACATTTTTATACATAATTATTTTTCGAAAAAAATTACACCATAAAACTTAGCGTTTTTTATCTTTCCAACGAGTATACTATTGATATACTTTTAAAAAAAATTAACTGGGTTTTATGGCGTCTTTCTGAACTGGGTGTTTTATGGAGTTTTAGACTAGATATTTTTATGGCGTTTTTCTGAACGAGATGTTTTTATGGCGTTTTAACTAGATATTTTCATGGCGTTTTTCTGAACTGAGTGTTTTATGGCGTTTTCAACTGAGTTTTTTCATTGTGTTTTTCTGAACTGGGTGTTTTATAGCGTTTTTAACTGGGTATTTTCATGTCATTTTTCTGAATTGAGTGTTTTTATGGCGTTTTATTTCAACACCCAGTTCATGTGAGTGGGGTTTTTTTACTATATATATATATATATATAAGGTCAGGATTTTGAGAAAACCTAGAAAAGTGTGAGAACGGTGAGAACGATTTTGATGGTGACATGTGACATTGATGCTAAATTACACTAAGGGGTAATATTGTCAAAAAACCCACTCACCTGAACTGGGTGTTCAAATAAAACGCCATAAAAACACCCAATTCAGAAGAACGCCATGAAAATACCTAGTTAAAAACACCATAAAACACCTAGTTTAGAAAACGCTAAGAAAAAACTCAGTTGAAACCGCCATAAAACACTTAGTTCAAAAAAACGCCATGAAAATACCTAGTTAAAACGCCATAAAAACACATAGTTCAGAAAAACGCCATGAAAATATCTAAACTAAAACGCCATAAAACACACAATTCAGAAAAACGCCATAAAACCCAGTTAATTTTTTTCGAAAAGTATATCAATACTATACTCGTTGGAAAGATAAAAAACGCTGCGTTTTATGTTGTAATTTTTTTCGAAAAATAATCACGTATAAAAAAGATATTGTCGTTTAAATATGATGGGGGAAAATGGCATGTGATGGCATGTGATTAGCATGTGCATCTTTGTTTGGATCTTCCTATTTTATCCCTCCTCATAGTTCCAAGGCCCC
Organism: Helianthus tuberosus; assembly: GCA_030545235.1. Classification (NCBI taxonomy): domain Eukaryota; kingdom Viridiplantae; phylum Streptophyta; class Magnoliopsida; order Asterales; family Asteraceae; genus Helianthus; species Helianthus tuberosus. Next base: position 143,623,436 of record CM060373.1, read on the forward strand.
TATTATTTACAAAAATGTCAACGCATCAATCTCAGCCACAAACCACTAAGATCTTGTGGCTGAGAATCGTTCTCATCGTTCTCACACTTTGATTCGTTCTCTCCTGATCCTGTTCCTATATATATATATAGGACAAAGATCCGTTAGGAACCACCCTTTATTGCGAGAACCGCGAGAACCAATGTGAACACAACCAAAAATGCCTAAAAATAGCTAAAAAACACACAATTTTTTTTTAATATTTTTTATAAAAAAATAGTTACTTTTAGTAGCAAAAAAAAAAATTTGGCTACTTTTAGTAGCCAAAAAGAATAATTTTAAAAAAAAAATTGCTACTAAAAGTAGCGATTTTAACATAAAAAATATTAAAAAAAAAATTAGATTTTTTTTAGATATTTTTTAGATTTTTTTAGGTTTTTTGGGGGTTTAGTTTTTAGCATTTTAGCTTGGGGGGGGGGGGGTTAGGTTTTTGGGGGGTGGGGAGGGGGGTTTAGGTATTGGGGGGGGGGGGTGGGGGGATTGAGGTTTTTTTTGGTTTTTTGGGGGTTTTAGTTTTTAACATTTAGCTTGGGGGGGGGGGGGTTAGGTTTTTTTTTTGGGGGAGGTGGGGGGTTTAGGTTTTTTTTGGGGAGCTATTTTAGGTTGTGTTCACATTGGTTCTCGCGGTTCTCGCAATAAAGGTGGTTCTCGCATGAACCTTACCCTTTATATATATATAGGGGAAGATTATCTTGAGAACGCTAAATATTGCGAGAACCGTGAGAATGAATGAAAAACCAATCAAGACCGATTTTTTTTTAATACAAACCTCATTCTAATTAATATACAACATCAAAAAAGAATTCACAAAATTAAATAATTCATTTCTCCTCTTAAAAACACTTTTACTAGATTTTTTATACATGTGTAAATATAACAAATTTACACATGTGTAAATGACAAACTTACACCTGTGTAAATTTTCGTTATTTACGAATTCACGTAAATTTAAACGTGTATATTTAATTTCTAACATTGTATTCGAATAATAATGATAAGTGTAAAAACAAATTTTGAATTTGAATTGTCATTAACCTTGTTCTCGTGGTTTTTTCATTCGTTCTCACGGTTCTCGCGATATTTAACGTTCTCATTTAAACAATTCCCTATATATATATATATAGGGAAGTGTTTAAATGAGAACGTTTATATATATATATATATAGGGGACTGCTAAAATGAAAACCACCTCTAATTGTAAGAACCGCGAGAACCAGTTACTAACCACTAGATTAAGAAGATGGATTGATGAGATTAAAAGTAACTAAAATTAATATTAAATACATTTTGTTTTATTATGTCTTTAATATTTTAATCCAAAAGGGTAGTTTAGTAAAATTACTCTTTTTTGTCTTTATTATTTTTTTATTACTTTTTTTGTTTTATTATATTACTTTTTATTTTTTAAAAAGTTTTTTTTTTTATTAAAAGCATTTTTGAATTCAAATTTTTTTTTAACAAAGACAATTAATTTTGCGCGCCGGTTTTTGCACGCCGGTTTTTCGCCCGGCTTTTTCACGCATCGTTTTTTATGGGTCGTTTTTGCACGCCGTTTTTTACGCTCGGCTTTTTCAAAGCGTCGTTTTTTAACGAGCCGTTTTTACGTCCCGTTTTAATGCGGCGTATTTTACGTCCTGTTTTTTTCGCGGCGTTTATATTTGCCGCATTCACACCCCTTGTTTACGTCCCGTTTTAATGCGGCGTTTTACGTTAAACTTTTTACGTTTTATGTTAAACTTTTTACGTTTTACATTTTTACGTTAAACTTTTTACGTTTTACGTTAACCTTTTTAAGTTTACGATTTTACGTTACACTTTTTACGTTTTACATTTTTACGTTTTACGTTTTTACGTTTTATGTTTTTACGTTTTTATATTTTACGTTTTTACGTTTTACGTTTTACGTTTTTACGTTATAGGTTTTCACGTTTTACGTTAAACTTTTTACGTTTTACGTTTTTACGTTATAAGTTTTTACGTTTTACGTTAAACTTTTTACGTTTTATGTTAAACTTTTTACGCTTTACGTTTTACGTTAAACTTTTTACGTTTTACGTTTTTACGTTTTACGTTAAACTTTTTACGTTTTACGTTTTACGTTAAACTTTTTACGTTTTTACGTTTTACGTTAAAAAGTTTACGTTTTACCTTAAAAAGCTTACGGTTTAACTTTTTTTTTTCCAAAAACTTTTTTACGCAAAAACGAACACACCCAGAAATCGCAAACTCGGTAGGTGTCTCAGATAGATTGTTATCATCATCGACTGGGGAAAAAATATAAAAAACCAACAATATCAAAACAATGTGTATCACTCGAAAAAACGGGGTTTGGCTCAGATTTACCGATAATCAAAAGGCTGCAAAGTGGGGTTGCAGGTTCAAAAACCTACCCTCCACCATCCTTGTCGCGCCATCGTCATCAAAATCTACGTTTTTTTTTGCATCATCGCCGCCCCATCCAAAATAGATCAAAACCCACAAAATCAAAGAATACAAAAGCATCATTCACTGCCAGCTCAACCCAATATCAAAAACACATATCAATCCAAGATCCAAAATAAAAGCAATTAAGTTTATGAAAACAGAACCAATAATTTCCGATTTCAAACAAAAGAACAAGGCTCATGCGTGGGTTTCCACGTCATCATCGCCATTAACAACCACAAAGAAAACATGAAAAAAAACACAGAAACTACCTGATGGCGTCGGTTGGTACGACCACCGGGAACAAAACCCTACCCGCGGGCAAGTGACTTGCGTCAAATGATTCACGGAACCCGGGAATCCGTGACGGTGGAGACGGTAGCCGGCAGGACCATCGGACAAAATTCCTGAAACACCGGCGACTTCCCACCTCCCGCCACCGTCTTCCCCACCAACCACCTCCCCACCACCGTCGATTTCATCACACCCATTCACAAAAACTCTGGCCACCACCACCAACACCGGCGCCCCCTACCTCCGCCCCACACCAACACAACCAGTCACAAACTCCGGCGCCCCCTGTTTGGCATCATGTTTCAGATCTGAATTTTTTGAAGATGATGGTGGTGATCGAGTATGAGAGAGGGAAAGATGAGATTAAGGGTTTTTCAATTTTAGGGGGTGTTTGAAAGTGATAAAGTCTGAAGAGACAGACTTTAAAGAGATAAAAGAGACAGATGATTGGATATTTTGAGTAATTTACTAAAATAACCTTTAGAACTTGAGAACGTTAAATATCACGAGAACCGTGAGAACGAATGAGAAAACCAATCAAATCCAATTTTTTTAATACAAACCTCATTGTAATCTAAATACAATATCAAAAAAAAGAATTTACAACATCAAAATAATCCATTTCTCCTCTAAAAATTACTCTTTTACACATGTGTAAATATAACAAATTTACACATGTGTAAATGTCAAACTTACACTTGTGTAAATTTTCTTTATTTACGGATTCATGTAAATTTAAACGTGTAAATTATATTTCTAACATTGTATTCGAATAATAATGATAACCGTAAAAAAAATTGAATTTGAATTGTTTTTTACCAAGTTCTCATGGTTTTTTCATTCGTTCTCACAGTTCTCACAATATTTAGCGTTCTCATTTAAACTTTTCCCTATATATATATGGTAGGATCAAGTAAAAATTTGATTTTGTCTAGGCAGAGTAAGAAGAAATCTTGACATTTCACTTTTCAAACCAATAACGAAAATGAAACTATATGAAAAAATGGTGTAAGACATATTTTTGGAATGTACTATTTGTGACCTTTTCTCACTCCACATGCAAGACATATGCATGTTCTTTCTCATTTTTTAAACTTTAATAACTTTTTTCATACAATATTATTATTTTTTTAAATTATACCATAAAATCAAGCATCTTTTTATCTTTAATTTGAGTACCATATTGTTATATAAAATACAACAGCTTAAAAGATCATAAAAATTTTCTTGTATAGCGTTTTTGCGCTAAATTTTTTGTACTTGATTTTTGTGCTAAACATTTGGTGCTAAATTTTTTGAAATGGATTTTTTGGGCTACATTTTTTTGTACTAAATTTTTTTGTGTAGTATTTTGAGAAAACAAATGGGGTGGAAGTTTGTGTTTTTGGACTTAAATGTCATTTCATCCTACTTATAACGAGTGCACATGTTATCTCTGCAATCACTTGTAGGCTACTTAGGTAAAACTCGCTTTTTAGTGGAACTTCACAACAACAAGGGGGTCTCAGTCAAGAACTTCGCAAGGTTCAAGGTGGTCAGATAAAACATTTTTTATTGCCATCACTTAAAATTCAAACCAGTGAACTTTTCTTGTTTCTCAACATGATAAGCCATAGCTTGGGCTGTTTGGGTAGAAACTAAGGGTCCCAAGGTAGTGGAAGTGGACCCAACAGTTGTTAATGTAGTAGCAGGAGCAGTTGCAATTACTGAACAAGATACCTAGAAATTTTTTCTTACACAAAACCAAACTAATATAGTAATCCTCTTAGACAGAGATGAATTGGTTACAAAACCAATGCAAACCACAAAAGTTATCTAATAACGAAAACAAACTGTTTGTAAAATTTTTAAAACAAAACAGTGATGGGTTTTAAAAATCCTTTTTAAGCTTGTAAGAGCACCGTTCACAAATAAAGGAAAACACAATTTTATTAATTTCCATTGCGAATTATAATTGGTAAAATGAAATAAACTACAAAACAAAATTGCAAACAGAAAGAAATAAATGATCCTTAAACCAATTACAATGAAATAACATAAACAATAGAGGAAAGAAAAGATTTCGGCTGAGGCACTTTCCAGACGCTTCCCTTAAAACAGATTTCGGACCACCCATGTGAACCCGTCTGTTTCCCAGGGTACAACAGCCTAAGCAGATTGTACTGCCGGGATTAGCCTAGAACCTGAAAGTATACCTGAAACAAGAGTGTGCAGAGATGCAAAGTTAGGGAATTCGTTTGATGCAGTGTGTGTTGTATGAACCATACGATTTTAGTATTTTGTGTGTCTATAACAAAGCACAAAGCTTTGTATATAGACTGATAAAAAATTGAAATGATAAGTCTCCACTGAATACAAAATTTAATAAATGAAAATTCTAGAATTCAATGACATAATAAGTTTTGAGACTTAAACATTTGACAGGTAGGAATGTGAACAGTCTCTAGCTGACCACACCCAGACACATCTAAAAAATAGTAAAGGCGGCTCCAAGCGGCTTGCAGCGATTCGAGTGTGCAAATTGCGTCATCAAAATGCCAGATTACGCCCATTGCCTAGGACCTGGGCGCAGACGCGCATTTGGTGCTTTGCACCCTCCTGCCTATTACTGGGTATGATTTGTCACATAAAAATACACACTACGCCAAAATAGGGATACAGCCACACAAAAAAGTGTGACTATATGTCTTTCGCCATACATATTTTTTTCAGGTCAAGTGTGACCAAAGGTCGAGTCATCGTAGGTATCATACGACCACACACAATTATTAGTGGCCGTATAACTTAAAAGTGTGTCTAAAGGGTACCAACATTTTTTGTTAAAATCTAACATTTCCTCTATTAAGTGTGGCTAAATGATAGCAACAGCCACATGTATTTACTTAAAGCGTGATCATTACTACTATATAGTCACATAAATTACCAAAAAAAAAAATTTTGTTTTTGTCACATTAAATAAAAAAAAGTCTGGCAAAAAGGGTTGTTGTAATCAAGCATTTTGTCCATAAAGTGTGGCTAAAGGGTAGCAACGGCCATATGAATTACTATAAGTGTGGTCGTTTCTATTATATAGTTACATGAACTTATTGCAAGTGTGGTTGTTTCTATTATATACACACATAAACAAAAAACAAAGTGACTATGGTGTGGCTAATAGTTATTTATGGTCACACAAAATCTTGTAATTTTAAGTGTGGCTATTGTCTAACCTTTGGTCACACATATTTTTTTTTCATATAACGATTTCTATCTAACTGTGACATGAACAAGAAACAAAGTGACTATGATGTGGCTAATACTTATTTATAGTCACTCAAAATTTTGTAATTTGAAGTGTGGTTATTGTCTAACATTTGGTCACACGTATTTTTTTTCTTGTGACGTTTTCTATCATCCTGTCACAAAAACAAGAAACAAAGTGACTATGGTATGGCTAATTGTTATTTATAGCCACACAAATTTTTGTAGTTTTAAGTCTGACTAAAGAGTAGCAACGGTCACATAAATTTAATATAAGTGTGATGGTTTCTATTATATAGTCACATGAATTTACTTTAAATGTGGTCGTTTCCATTATATAGTCACATGACTTTATTGTAAGTGTGGCAAAAAATTATTTTTACACACATTTTTTTTTTAATTTTAAGTGTGACTATTATTTAACCTTTGGTGACAAATATTTTTTTTCTATCACATTTGCTATCGTTTCGTCTCACAAAAAGAACAAAGTCTCGATGGTGTGACGAATCTTTATGTAAAGCCACATGAAATTTTTAAATTTAAGTGTGGATATTGTTTTACTTTGGTCACATATGTATAAATATTATTGTTCTATGACCATTTTCATGTAATTACCATTTTTTTGTAAAATTAAAACTACATTAAACATCAACAAATCTAGAAAATCAAAACCAAATGATATTAACCCAATAACTATACATAAGTTTTCAACTGAAATACTAAAGACATAAATTTCTAACAAAACTTATCTATAAAAGTTGCAAAAAGTTTTCTTGAAGTCCATATACCCTTTGCTTTTGGATTATTTCCTTTTGAGTGAACGGGTCCGTAGGGTCAAAAGTACAAAGAATTGCTATAGCTAGCCTGAGCCTGGCCAAAAAAACATCATAGCAAACTCTAGAAAGTTTTAACTCAAGGATATTTTCTTAATTTAAAATCTAAGCGATAAGCTTATTAAAAATAGAATACTATTCGATATACAACTCAGTTTGCAGATTTCTTTACCAGTATTTATTCTCTACTTCCAGCAGTGATGTTTGAGATTGTCTAGCATGCTTCTTTTTTTATGCTCTTCTTGGGGTTATGGGTAAACAAGCTCAGACAAAAAAGTTACCAGCATTGTAGACAACTTCTCAGCAGCCTTTGCAGCTATTAAAAAAACAGAGTAAAGTTTCAAGCTAAAAATAATAAAATACGTCCAAGAAATATAAAAGTAATGAAAAAAAAGACGTGAAGATTTTGTTGAAGTTGCCACTCTCCTTGAAGAGTTGGTCAAAGTGAGGCTTGCAGTAGAGCACTCCTTCCATTCATGAGTAATTGCTCAACTGCAAGATAACAAAAATTAGAAGATTCACTCGCCCGCGTTGCGGCACAAGCGAGAAAGGAAGAAACACGAATCACTACACAGAGCTTGAGGGTGGTGGCAGGGTGGCTTTGATCAGCGAACAACTGAACATATAGAATAATAAGATGTTTAAAAAGCAATACCTCCTCAACAACTTATTCTCTCAGCCGTTCAGATAGCCTAGCGCTTTAATCTCAGCTGGTGATTCACTCAATTCTCTATCCTTATCTGCAAAACAAAAAATAACAAACACATCAACATTCAATCAATCCATCAAAGCATTTAACAATCAACATTTATCACCTCTATCTTCATTCTCCGAACGAATAAACTCAAGCTTAACCGGATCCGATCCGTGAAGCAAATTTATAAGATTTTTTTTTAAGAAGAAGCTTACTACAATTATACATTAATCAGGGAAAATTACATAAGGATAGCAGGTAGACGAGCAACAAACTGTGCCGCCATCCCTTTCTGGATAGAAAACCCTAATCTACTAAAAACAAAGCCTCGCCCCTGAAGGGTCGAAAAGTTGCTGTGGACCACACGCTGAACTCTAGACAAGAACCGAACTGCCTCCGGCGCCAAGGAGCCGAACGTGTCAAACGCCAAGGGGACAAAGGCATGTTGATTATCCTCACAAGCTTTTGCGTGTTTTTCCACCTTCTTCGACTCTGCTTTCAATACTGCTTGCCCTGCCACAAACCCATTTTCTCGGAACCCGGCTAGGGGGGATACACCTGTGAGATCGACACAAGCATGTTTCCCACCCTCCCAACCAAAAACCAGTACATCAGCCGGGCGTAGGGTGGATCTCCCCTCCGACGGGTCTGTAAGAAAATTAACCGGTGCCTCTTTCTTTGCCGAGATCCCTGCTCGTCTGAGAATATCCATTAACGCGTCTCGAACAAAGTCATGACGATACTTAAACCCCGGCAACTCTCTACAGTGTAACGCATGCTCCCCGTATTTATCCAGGCATGCTTTACGGCTGACTGGGCAAGGTTCATCATTCAGGAACATGGGGATCATCAAACGGTACTTAAGGATTGACCGGTACTCCACCACTGACATACGTTGACCCAAACCTTCAATAGGAATAATAGTTAAGAAATCCTGAGCGTGAGGCCTCTGTAGGCATTCAATGACGGCTTTCTGGCGGGGGGACAAATGAAAATCTTCTCCCAAACTTTGTGCGATTCGACAACAAAGGGCATTCGCGAAAGTTTTCTGTGGCTTTTTGGGGGCGGTGTCCTTGTTAGAGAAACCGTCGAGATCAAAGTCAGGTATAGATTCATGCAAGCGTTCCAAGGCACTGGCATAATCCGGATCAGTGTTAGCAACCCCGCTGCTACGTAAGATGTGGTCCTGCAACTCCCAAGATTGAGACCTGGAAGCCACAAAGGCATAGGCAGCCACATCCCGGGCCGAGAGAAGGCCCAACCCACCAAGCCACAGCTCTTGACTCGTAGCACCGGATCCCCTGCCTTCCGAAACAAAAATTCTCTTGAATAGACGTGAAAAATAAAACTTGTATGTATTCACTACCAATAATATAATTTAATTAATATTAATGAATTAACAAACCTGTATAAAAATGAGAAATAAAATAACGAGTAAATTACAAGTTTTGTCCTTTATGTTTACATTAAATTTCAGGCGCTGTCCTTTAGCGCAAAAGTTGACAGGCGGTGTCCTTTACCTTCCAAAATCTTGCATGTTTTGTCCTTTAGGCCAAACTCAGTTAGATTTTTTGGTTAAATCTAGTCATGTGCAAGGCACATGAGGGTACTATTGTAATTTCACCATTCAAGGGACTATTATGTAACTAACTTATACTCATGGACTGTTTTGTAAAAAATAAAAAACATCTAAAAGTAATTAAATACTTTTGAATTTCATAGATAACAGAATAAGAAAGAACTTAATTCAATTTACAACCATACATTTAAAGGAATATAATGTATATTCTAATATTATTGCTTCTATGGTAGCTAGCAACAGAAAGCAGATGAAGATTAACTGAAACAGAACCGACCTGCGATCTAAGCAATTAGTCTGCAGTCACGATATTTGTATATATTTATATAGAAATCAACAACCATCATGCCACCACCCTCTACCACCACCATTCATCATCTACAACCACCATCACCACCACCCTCCACCGCCATCTCCAAATCAACAACAACCACCAACACAACCACCACCCTTCATCATCCACCACCATCTCAAATCAACTCAACAACCTAAAAACCCCCAAAACCAAAAATCCCCAAAAACCCTAATGAGTCTCCGACCATTAACGAGTCTCCGGCCACCACCGAATCTCCTACCACCCACCTGCAACCGGCCTTAACACCACCTCCACCGTCGCCCCTAGCACCACAGCCACCCACCGTCGCCCCTAGCACCACAGCCACCCTCCACAGTCGCCCCTAGCACCACAGCCATCCACCCTTAAAAGTCAGATCGTGTGATAGAGAGTGTGTGAGAGAGAAAATAGGAAGATGGAGTTTCAGTTCCTTCCAGAGAGAAAAGAGAAAGAATAGGGTGAGAGATAGAGAAGTTAACTTTATTTAGATGTTTTTTATTTTTTACAAAGCAGTCCCTGAGTATAACTTAGTTACACAATAGTCCCTTGAATGGTGAAATTACAATAGTACCCTCATGTGCCTTGCACATGACTAAATTTAACCAAAAAATCTAACTGGGTTTGGCCTAAAGGACAAAACGTGCAAGATTTTGAAAGGTAAAGGATACCGCCTGTCAACTTTTGCGCTAAAGGACAACGCCTGAAATTTGATGTAAACATAAAGGACAAAACTTGTAATTTACTCTAAAATAACATATAGACATGACTTGTAGTCACACAGAAACTTGATTTTCAATACGATAAATACCAATATAAGATCCACATTAACATCAAACAACCCTTGCTGTACATGAAATTAGGTTCCCAAACCCTAAAAAAACAAAATCCCAAATTTGAGCTCTCTTATGCCAATTAGAGTAAACAACCCTTGAAACTAAAATATGAAAATAATCACCCAGAAAAAACAATAATACAGTGCATTGGGGATGTTATACAACGTCTCTAGCAAGCCGAACTAATCCATATATATACAATTTATTATTGCCAAATCAACCCGTTTATAAAGAATGGTTCAAGATTGCCACCTATAAAAATGGGTAATGCGAGACCATATAAAAATGACGCAGAACGAGCAAGATAAAATTGCAATTCTAGGATTACAACAGAACGAGCAAGATAAAATTGGTTTGGATTAGCAATCGCTATCTGCATTACAAATGATGAAAAGTTGGCAGATCAAGTACACCTGATTATGACCCATTTAACAATAAGTGGGTTGATTTAGTGAAAAATATTTACTTATGGGTTCATTTGGGTGATCGGGTCTACTAAAATACCAAGGGTCATATTGGGTCTACTCAAATTATGCAATGGGTCTACTCAAACTCCCAACTTAAAATGAGTTCAAATGGGTGAGTACCATGGCACCACCCACCGCCATTGTGTAGCCGCCACCTACTAGTAGCTGTGGTCCCGCTGTCAAGACACCAACGCCACCACATCTCCCACCTCCGCCGTCATATCAGCACTATCGTTAGGTGAATAAAACATTTTTTTCGAACCCAAACCCGTTTGGAACCAACCGGTTTGGTTCCGCCATGGTTTGGTCGGTTTTTACTACCTCTTTAAAAGGCCGGTTTCAGTTCAGTTTAGTTTCAGTTTCGGTTCGTAAACCGTTCTTGTGCGCACATTTTGTTTTTTTTTAAGACAACTATTTTTTTAAATAAAATTAAACTTTTTTAACTTATATTAATGTGAATCTGTATGTATCTGTATGCATAGAAACCGGTTTGTACAATTATTTTTATATAAAATTTATCGCTTTTTCTCAAACCGGTATGTGTAGAAACCAGTTTGGTTCATTTTTTTTATGCAAGGGAGGGGAAACGGAGCGGAACCTACTGTTTGGATTACAAAACCGGTACTAGCTGGTTTGGCTAGTTTCGTTCCCCAAACCTTTTTGTTCACCTCAATACCATCTACCCACTAGCCGCCATAAAAGCAAATATAGCGGCTAAACATATAACACAATTGAAGAATAAAACTAATCGATATAACACAATACCATCCACCAACTAGCCGCCATAAATCAAATCAAACAAGTATCACAAAGGCAATTAGATATAACACAATTGAAGATAAAAACTAATCGAAAACAAATCACTAATCGATATAATCTGAACTATAGACCAACGGTTCTTATCAGGAACACAAACATCAAAAGGATTAACTCACCTTGTTTGCGGGATCGGTTTGACGAAGGATAACAATTCCCTAATCGAACAAAAACATGAATGATGAGTTTGAATACAAAAAGCAAAGTAAAGAAAAATAAAAAAAGCAACACATAAACTTGTGACGAACATGAGATAGGGTTTGAATCCAGCAGAAATCGAACTGTCGTCTGTGAGGCTGACCAAATCTGATCATCTTGAAACCCTAAAAATTGAGATGACTTTAATCGATTTTGAGAGAAGCGGCAAATTGAAAGTGGTTGATTTTGAGAGAAGCAGGCAAAGTAATTCAGTGAAAGCGTGGGATTTTTAGAGTTTGAGGCATTTTGGGAGAAGCGGGAGGGTGAAAGTGATGAAGGACATGTTTGGCTAAGCTTTTTGAAAACAATTATTGACTTATTAGCTTTTTGGAAAAGTCAGTATAGAGTGACTTTTTAGAAAAGTCACTTTTCCTCTCACATACAACATGGTTGCCAAACATCATTTTAGAGCTTATGATTTTTCAAAAAGTCAATAAGTCAATAAGTTGTTTCAAAAAGCTTAGCCAAACATACCCGAAATAGTTCGCGGGAATTATAATTTCGAAGGAAGGATGGAGATATGAGAATTGTACTTGTTCGGTATTGAAAGATCAATACCCAATATACCGGTATGGTACTTATATTTACTGGTGTTTTATGCGTAAATACAGGTATTTACAGTGTTTTACCAAAAAAACATAGAAAATAGGTAACAGTACTAAATATACCCGGTTACAAATGCTCATCCCTAGTTGAAAGTGATGAAATAGTTAGGGGGAATTATAATTTTTAGGCCCGAGCTCAATAATTTCTCGTGATCAGATTGCTAGAAAACTCGAATGAGCCCGAGCTCGAGTCTGAAATATTACTCGTTTAGTTAACGAGCCCGATATCGAGTTTTAGATAAAAAAAAACTTTCTTATGCTCGCGACCTAAAAAAGACCAAACAAAAGTTATATCATTTATATATATATATATATATATATATAATATATATATACCAACTATTAAACAATAGTGAGCCGAACTCTAGTTGATCTTTGACTGGTCTAAGTTGTTGAATCGGACTTGAGCCGCGATTTAGTTCATTTATAATTATTATCCAATTACCTTCAGTCGAGCTAATAATGATCCATTAAGAGCTATGATATTCGTTAATGATCAATGTGGTCTATTAATACATATATAGTCCACGATGTTCCACTAAAAACTATAATGACTATTAAGGTCTAATATGATCCATTAATTAGACATGTATGATTTAATATTATTAATTGTGATTCATTAAGGCCCAATATGATCCATTAAAACATGTATGATCTACTATTATCCATTGTGATATAGTAAGGCCCAACATGGTCCACTAAGACATGCATGATCAACTTTTATCCATTGTGATCCATTAAGGCTCAATATAGTCCATTAAGACAGGTTTGATCTACTATTGTCTATTGTGATCCATTAAGGGGTTGTTTGTTTACCTCGTAATGGGGCTCTTAATAGTTCAGACCTCTTACTGGTTCACTATTTGTTTCGCGAGCAATTGTCTGAATGGTTCAGACATTTGCCTCTGAATGGTTAAGAATTATACAGAGTCTGAATGGTTAAGACCTCTATTCTGAATTCGTTAGACATTTACCTCTGAACTGTTAAACATTATACTGACTCTTAATGGTTCAGACCTCTTACTGGTTCTGCACTTAATGATTCAAACCTCTTACTGGTTGAGCACTTAACCATTCAGAAGTTGCCAAACAGCCCCTAAGTCTCACTATTGTCCATTAAGACATGTTTGATCTACTATTGTCCATTGTGATCCATTAAGGCCCAATATGATCTATTAAGACATATATGATCAACTATTGTCCGTTGTGATTCTTTAAGGCCCGGTATGGTCTGTTATGACAGTATGACCAATTATTGTCCATTGTAATCCATTAAGACCCAATATGATCGATAAAGACATGTTTAATCTACTATTTTTCATTGTAATCCATTAAGGCCCAATACGGTATATTAAGACATGCATGATATAGTATTGTCCGTTTTGATCCATTAAAGCCAAATATATAGTCTATTAAATGACAAATATAAGTTTTTAAGGAACTTATAAAAATAATAAAATAAAATCTATAACTTTATATACTTTGCAAATTTTTAAAAAGGTTGTCTATAATATTAAAAAATGTATATAAACATAACTATTAACTAATATACATACATTCACGTATTTTTAGAAGATAACGTGCAATAAAAAAATATGGTTTAGAAAATATAAGATTTAATAATAGTTTGAATTTTTAAATATGTAGTGATAATTTTTATATTAAATAATGTAATTTTTTTATGTGAGAATGTTTTTTTTTTTTTTTTTTTGAGGTGGAAGTTTTAAAATTAAATATTTTTGTGGAGGGAAATTTTCAGATTTAAAATATTTTGGGGGGAAGTTTAATTTTTGGATAAAATATTTTGGAGGAAACTTTTATAGATGTAGTAAGTTTAACCATTGGCCACACATATTATCTATGGCATTTGATATCATTTCATCACACAAAATAAACAAAGTGACGTTGGTGTGACGAATGTTTATGTAAAGCAACATGAAATTTTATAATTTTATGGGTGACTATTGTCTTCCATTTGGTCACAGAGTATAATATAGGTGGCCATATGTATTAGCTTTTAGCCACATTATCAAACTTATATTGTGGCCATAGATCACATCTGGCCACACTTTTCTTGTGTGGTTATTTTTTTCATAACGTGCGACTAAAGGTTTCGAATACATATGTTTTTGATCACATGAAACAAAATATGAGACAGTTGATCACATTTGGCCACACTTTTCTAGTGTGATTAATGAACGTCACCTTTTTTCTTAAAGTGTGGCTAAATGTTTCGAATAAATGTTTTATTAGTCACATGAAAATAAATAATGTGGTCATAGATTGCATTTAGCCACACGTTTCTAGTGTGACTAATAAATGTCACAGTTTTTTCTTAATGTGTGACTAAAGGTTTCAAATATATGTGTTTTTGGTCACATGAAACAAAAATATGTTGTCGTAGATCACATTTGGCCACATTTTTCAAGTTGTGGCTAGTGAATGTCACGTTATTTTCTAAAAGTGTGGCTAAAGGTTTTGACCTAGTATACAATGGTTACACTAATAATAAAATGTGTGGCTAAAGGTGTTTTATAATGTTATGAATGACCTTTGGCCACACATTTTTCAAATGTGTGGTAGGGTGGTTTTGAAAAAAGTGTGGTCGTAGCCCATTTTTTACGTAGTGACATTCGTGTAGAAAATTCTAATTATAAATTTACAAAAGGTGCCAATGAGGTGGTGGTGGAGTGGTAAGGGTGAGACTTGCTGTTCTAAGGGACCCAAGTTCGATTACTGACCTCCCCATTATTTCCTACGACACCTGGTGATGAAAGGAGACCAGGCGAAAAGGTGGAGATCGCTAGTACAATCCTTGAACTGAGCGGGTTTTACCTCATCGCACTGTTGTGCCTTTGGGCGAGTGTTCACAGGCTTCGGCCCTAGGTGAGGGTTTTCCCGAGTTCGAAGACGAGTGTATCCCCGATGTGGTGAATTTCGCCAGTAGCCATTTGGAGGTTTTGTTGGCCGTTCATAAAAAAACAAATTACAAATAAATTATCTCTCTACCAATGTGAGATCGTTCATCTCAAAAACTTCTTATATGGATTGAGGTGTGATAGAAACCAGAATTTATCCTACTTTAGATGTAATAGCCCAAGACTTTTTGTCTTGAACTTCCAATTTTGTATTTTTCCAGAAATCTCGTAGGGTATCTGGGTAGATGGGTGCGTTGCAGGTCAACAAAGTTTTGTACTTTGAAGATGAAAGTGCATCAATGTTTGAGTGGAAATCTTTGTTTTTACTTGTTTTCTCAAGTGCACAAAGATAGTTGTGTGGGTTTTTTAGAGCGAGAGCCATGGTGATTTGGAGAAATTCGCGAATGGAAGAAGAAGATGAATGGAAGATGGAGACCGCTTTTGAAGGAATTTTGAATTCGATACGGCAGTGAAAACTCTGTTTGGGGTTTTAAGCAGGGTTTTATGAGAGTGGAAAAGTGAATGCTGACTTGGCAGCGGTTACAAAGATCGGACGGCTAAGAACTGTCCATGTGACAACCTCTGATGGAAAGGTGGAAGACAGTTGTTTAGGAAACCACTGATGGACAATATCAGTGGTTGACAGCAACGAAAATGAGAATAGTGGCTGATTTTCACTATCAGTGGATAGCCATCAGTGATTAAAACACTGATGTTTGGTCAACACTGATTAACAAGGAAAATGAAGAAACAGAGGTTATCTTTCAGCAGTGGATAATTTTCAACAATCAGATGTTTGAACCAAACAGTGGTTTTATCAGACTTTTTAGGATTAATGAAAAAATTCATTTTTAACTATTTTTAAGGATGGATTTTTTATTTTCTGAAAACATTTTATTGATTTTTATTCATAGAAAAACAAGATTTTGCTTGTTATTCCATGTTAAGCATGCCAATTCTAGAGATCAAGCTTTCAAAGGTGGATATGTCTAATCCTTTTGTTAGCACATCTGCCAGCTGATCCTTAGTTGGAACATGATGCAGAGAAATCAAACATTTTTCATAGCAATCCCTCACAAAGTGATGTCTGATGTCAATGTGCTTGGTGGTTGAGTGTGAAACTGGATTTTTGATGATATTTTCAGCTGCTTGACTATCCAACATGGGGGGTGTCTTTAAAGCAGTTATACCAAAATCCAGCAGTTGATTCTGAAGCCACAACAGTTGGGCTGTACAGCTTGCAGCAGCAATGTATTCTGCTTCAGCAGTGGATGTGGAAATAGTTGCTTGCTTTTTGCTTTGCCAAGACACTAAGCAATTGCCTAGGAATTGTCACCCTCCTGAGGTTGACTTCCTTGTTGTGTTACATCCAGCAAAGTCACTGTCTGAGAAACCTGAAAGCTTGATATTTCCATCAGCTGGATACCAGATACCAAGTGTGGGAGCAACTTTTATGTATCTGAATATCCTTTTTTACAGCAATAAGATTGGACTTTCTAGGGGCTGATTGGGATCTTGCACAAACACATGTTGCAAACATGATGTCTAGCCTAGATGCAATTAGGTACGATAAAGACCCAATCATTCTTCTATAAAGAGTTTGATCAACCAAATCATCCTTCTCATCAGACATGACTATCTTTGTGGTTGCCATGGGTGTACTGCATGGCTTGCAATCATTCATCTCAAATTTGTTTAAAAGTTCTTTAGCATATTTGCTTTGATGAATGAAAATACCTTTTTGCAGTTGCTTAACTTGGAGACCAAGAAAGCACTGGAGTGCACCCATTGCACTCATCTCAAACATTGCTGTCATGAGTTTTCTGAACTCTTCACACATTTTAGTGCATGTGCTTCCAAAAATGATGTCATCCACATAAATTTAGACAATCATCAGATCTTTTCCTCTACATTTTAAAAACAATGTTTTATCAATTTTACCTCTTGTGAAACCAATAGAGATTAGAAAAGTGGAAAGAGTTTCATACCAGGCCCTTGGTGCTTGTTTCAGGCCATACAAAGCTTTGTTTAGCTTGTAGACATGATTTGGATTAAATGGATCCTCAAAGCCAGGAGGTTAACAAACATATACCTCTTCTTGAATCTTACCATAGAGGAAAGCACATTTAATATCCATTTGAAACACCTTTATGTTGTGGTTGACAACAAAGGCTAAGAACAGTCTGATAGCTTCCAATCTTGCTACAGGGGCAAAGGTTTCATCGTAATCAATGCCCTCTTCCTGTCTAAAGCCTTGAACCACAAGCCTAGCTTTGTTCTTGACAACAATGTCCCTTTCATCAGTTTTATTGTTGAAGACCCACTTTGTGCCAATAAGACTCACACCATCTGGCAATGGTATAAGTTCCCATACTTGTTGTCTTTTAAACTGTTGGAGCTCTACTTGCATAGATTCTACCCAACTGTTATCTTTTAGTGTCTCTTGGTACTTGACTGGTTAATGGAGTGATAGAAAGCCAACAAAAAGACAGATGTTTTGGGATTGACTTCTGGTGAGAACCCCTTCATTGATGTTGCCAATGATTTGATCTGGTGGATGGGACTTCAGGAAGATTAAATCTCCCTTGTATGGAACAATGGCATTAAATGGTGAAGGCTGCAGATGTGAGTCATCTGAGCTAACATCTGTTGGTGACTTTGATGATCCAACATCTGTTTGAAATGGAAGTGGAGGGATAGGAGGAATGGGTGTGACACAATATTGAATTTTATCAACAGTGGTTGAAGATATGGGGGAAGAGGTTGAAGGGCTACTTTGGTCAACAACTGTTGATGCAGTAGTGGTTGAGCTTTGACAGCTGTTTTGAACATCTGCTGCTTTGGTGGTGGATGTGAATTTCTGTTGTGGAATCACAACTTCATATCCATTATCTTGTGGTGGAGATTGTGGTGTACCTGCATGGTTAGTCTTGACAGACACATCTTCAAAAGTGAATTTATCTAGATCAACTAATTCAGCAGGGTTTGCTGGGATTTTCATATATGAAAGTTCATTGAACTTAACATTCAAAGTCTCTTCCACACACCTAGTCCTTCTGTTAAACACTTTCTAGGCCTTGGCAGTGGTTGAGTATCCCAGGTGATAACCACAATCTACTTTGGCTGCAAATTTTGAAATTGAGTCTTTTAGGTTTAAGATAAAACATGGGCAGCCAAAGATTTTGAAGTATGAGATCAATGGTTTGATTTTATACAAAATTTCATAGGAAATCTTTTGATGCCTGTGGTTGATCAATACTCTGTTCTGCACATAGCAAGCAGTGCTTACAGGTTCTGCCCAAAAAGTTAAGGGTAAACCTGAATCTGCAAGCATTGTTTTGGCAGCTTCAATTAGTGTTATGTTTTTCCTTTCAACCACCCCATTTTGCTCTGGTGTTCTTGGGATGCTGTACTGCCTTACAATCCCTT
Organism: Helianthus tuberosus; assembly: GCA_030545235.1. Taxonomy (NCBI): domain Eukaryota; kingdom Viridiplantae; phylum Streptophyta; class Magnoliopsida; order Asterales; family Asteraceae; genus Helianthus; species Helianthus tuberosus. Next base: position 143,642,139 of record CM060373.1, read on the forward strand.
TTGACACACAAAACTCATCCAACTCCCTATTTCTAAACTCTGTGCCATTGTCACTTCTAAAGACTTTTACTAGCAGGTCAAATTGCTTTTCAACCTGTTTGATAAAGTCTTGCAAAATGACTGCAGTCTCATCTTTAGAATGTAAAAAGTAAGTCCATGTAAACCTATAAAAATCATCTACAATTACCAAACAATATCTTTTCTTTTTCAACCTCATGATTTTTACTGGGCCAAACAAGTCCATGTGCAGCATTTGCAAACATTTGGTTGTTTTGGACTCTTCAACGGTCTTAAATGAGCTTTTATGTTGTTTTCCTTTTAAACAGGAAACACAATGCTCAGGAGAAGTGAACAATTTTTGTGGAAGCCCTCTTACAAGGCCTTGTTTTGATAAAGCAGTGATTGTCTTGAAATTTGTGTGCCCCAATCTTCTGTGCCATAATTCTGTCTATTTGTTAGAGGCAGCTGAGAACAGACAGGCATCAGTCATAGGGCTCTCTTTTGACAAATCAACTACATAAACATTACCACTTCTTTGAGCAACAAGTTGGGTTTTTCCATTGGCTATTATTTCTTCAATCTTTTTGACAATTTCTGGTCCAACAATCTTGCAACTCTCCTTAGTAAAGAATGACCCATAGCCTTTGTCACTCATTTATGAGACACTAAGGAGGTTGAATTTCAGATTGTGAATGAGATTAACATTTTCAAACTTGACTTTTCTAGACTGAACTTTTCCAGACCCCAAAACCTTACCCTTAGAATTGTTTCCAAAAGATATATCACCCCCTCCATGAGTTTTGAATTCTTTGAGTAGGGCCCTACATCCAGTCATGTGCCTGGAGCCTCCACTATCTACATACCAAAGACTATCTAAGCATGCAGAAGCTCCCTGCACATCAAGTAAACAGTTAGTTCAGGAGGGTCTCTGATGTGTGCAAAATGCAACATATAAATTACATCAAATGAGGCATAAAACTAACCATTTTTTAGTACTAATTTTGGAAAAAGTGTGCTTTTGTCTTCCTTTTGTATTTTCAGGGTTAAAAGAGCTTAAATGAACAAAAGAAGCAAAAATTCAGCCAAATCCAGCATAAATACAAGAAAAGGAATAAACGTGGCATGCCCGACCCCCCCGACAGCATCTTCCCAAGCAAAACAAGAGAACAGAAGGCTGAACACGCCTCGTGCTCAATGAGCACGGGGGCGTGCCCAAGTGTCTGCAGAAAAGACAAAGCTGTAGAAGCTTCTATCACCCACCACGGGGGCGTGCCCAGCGGACAAGGGGCCATGGTCAACTCTAAGATTCGCAGAATCTAGGAAAATCTTGATAGTACAGATACGCTTCTGCACACGGGGTCGTACCCAGCGGACACGGGGGCGTGGTCAACTAATGCTGACAAACTGCAATTAATGAAGAAAGAGAAGATGGGTGGACACGGGGCCGTGTCTGGGCTTCTGTGCAGACTATAAATAGGGGTGTTTGGCTCATTTGCAAACCATCCCTTGGCAAACCACCTCTCTCACACTTCACCCACCCACCACCACCATCACAACCCACATCCACCACCATCATCCATCATAGAGTGTGTGAGTAGTCTCGGGATCCAAGATTGATCGTAAGAGTTCTTGACAATCAAAGGCCATGTTTGCCTAAGTCTCTTACATCACTTGGTGAAGACAAGTGTTTAGTGTAATACTTTTTATTTTTAATCTTTTCGCACTTTTTATTTGGTTATGTATTAATGACTTTAATAACTAGTTTCTTATGTTGAAGGTGAATCTTCCTTATCGTTTGTCCGTGGTGTCTTGGCATTATTTTACTTTCTATATAAAATAAAAGATTTTCACCATTCATATCTCCATGGTCTATATGGAGATATGTTGGCTACCTGGTCGGGGGTTAAGGGAACGGTTTGGTAAGAGTCTTGCCTTGTTCAGTGTATAGATCCTGCAAGGACCTGGGTCAACTTTAGTAGGACCTCCTTCAATACCCACTGGTATTGGATGGCGGGGGTCCGAACTCCTTGATCCCCTCATATGTAAACTACTATTAAAACTTTAACCCGGCTACTCAGGACTGTATCCCTGCTGACTCAGACTACTTAGCCGAGGGTAACGTCACCTCCAGAAGAGGGGCCTACCCTAATATACATTAAAAACTTAATTAATTATCTTTCAATAATCCAACCCTTTAGGATTGTATCCTTGCTGACTCAAACTACTGGGTTGAGGGTAACGTCACCTTCAGAAGAGGGGCCTACTACAATAACTAAGATAATCTCTTAAAAAATGCAAAAGTGCAGAAATAATAAAAGGTTACACTAAACATGAGTCGGATCCAAGTGATTCATCTTGTCTATCTGTTTTTTTATTTTATTTTATTTTTCAGCATTTTAGTTAGTTTTATTTTTTTAGTTTAAAAAACCTTTTTCTAATCTTTTGATTTGATTAGACGTTGAGGATAAACCGGTACTAAAAGCTCTTGTGTCCTTGGACGACCTCGGTATCTTACCAACACTATACTATGCTCACGATGGGTGCACTTGCCCATATGTGTGTTTAGTGTTAGTAAATATCGTGTTTTATAAATTTAAAACTTGGCTAAAAAGTGTTAAAGGGCTTAAAATATACATTAAAAATCTATAACAGCACACGCACATCAGTCTCCAAAGCCAATAAGGCTTTGGATGGGTTTCAACAGTGTCAGTGTCAAGTCTAGGAACATGGACAGTGGTTAGCTCAGGGGCTTGGACAGTTTTTGTACATTGTTTCTCTAACCACTGTTGTGGACCATTTCCTGTCAGATGTTGAAACCCATAGGGATGCCTGTTCACTTTTGGTTTAGAAGGCCTTTTGTAGGCCTCATAAACATGTGGGACCCTTTGGTATGGTGGTTGACCTTTTCCTCTTTGGAATTGGTTGGCAGGTGGTGCATCTGTCACTTGCACATCTCTTGGAGCAGTGTTTTTGTTCAGCTGTTTTGTAACAGCTGTTTGGACAAATACAAATGGTTGTTGTTTCATGACAGGTTGTTTTGATGAACTCATGGGTGTTTTTGAGGTGTACTCTTTTCTTTTAACCTCAAAATTTTTGAGGTACACACACTCATGAGTGAGATGGTTGGTTTTTCCACAGATGGTGTAATTGTTTGTAGGCTCAATTATGCTTGTTTTGTTAATATCATATGCTTTAAGATGAAAATAGTCCTTTGTGGAATGGTTTTTCTTTTCACATAAATCACAAAACAGATTTTTAACTTTTTCTTTCTTCTTCCTCTTTTCAACTTCCTTTGCAACAGAGTCAGCAAGGATACAATCCCAAAGGGTCGGAATATTGAAAGATAATTAATTAAGTTATTAATGCGTAATGTGGTAGGCCCCTCTTTTGAAGGTGACGTTACCCTCGGCTAAATGGTTTGAGTCAGCAGGGATACAATCCCAAGTAGCCGGGTTAATGTATTAATAGTTATTTACATATGAGGGGATCAAGCCATTCACACCCCCGCCATCCAATACCAGTGGGTATTGAAGGAGGCCTAGTAAGCTTGACCCAGGTCCTTGTAGGATCTATACACTGAACAAGGCAAGAACCTTACCAAACCATTCCCTTAACCCCTGACCAGTTAGCCAACATATCTCTATATAGACCATAGAGATATGAATGGTGAAAATCTTTTATTTTATATAGACAGTAAAATAATGCCAAGACACCACGGACAAATGATAAGGAAGTTTCACCTTCAACATAAGAAAATAATTATTAAAGTCATTAATACAAAACCAAATAAAAAGTGCGAAAAGATTAAAAATAAAAAGTATTACATTAAATGCTTGTCTTCACCAAGTGATGTAAGAGACTTAGGCAAACATGGCCTTTGATTGTCAAGAACTCTTACAATCAATCTTGGATCCCGAGACTACTACACACATTCTAAAGTGGATGATGGATGATGGTGGTGGATGTGGGTGTTGTAGTGGTGGTGAAGTGGGAGAGAGGTGGTTTGTCAAGGAATGCCTTTGAAGTGAACCAAGCACCCCTATTTATAGCCTGTACAGAAGCCCGGACACGGCCTCGTGGCCATCAACTTTCTCTTTCTTCATTAATTGCAATTGTCTGCATTAGGCTCCACATGCCCCCGTGTCTGCTGGGCACGGGCCCGTGTGCAGAAGCGTATCTGTACTATCAAGATTTGCAAGATTCTGCTAATCTTATCATTGACCACAGCCCGTGTTGAGCTGGGCACGCCCCTGTGGTGGGAATAGAAGCTTCTACAACTTTGTCATTTTCTGCAGACATCTGGCCACGCCCCCGTGTCCGACGGGGGCGTGGTCAGCCTTCTATTTCTTGTTTTTGCTTGGGAAGATGCTGTCGAGGGGTCGGGCATGCCACATTTATTCCTTTTCTTTGTATTTATGTTAGATTTTGCTGCACATTTGTTCCTTTTGTTCATTTAAGCTCATTTGGTCCTGAAAATACAAAAGGAAGACAAAAGCACACTTTTTCCAATATTAGTACTAAAAAGGGTTAGTTTTACGCCTCATTTGATGTAATTTATATGTTGCATTTTGCACACATCAGCATGCATGCAACTAGACTCCCCCTAAGCCTGAGCTTAGTGATTTGTTTGTACAAGATGACTTGGTGAGAATGAGCTAACATAACAGTACAGGTACTGTTCTATTCATAGTATAAACGAAACCGCTGAGCATCTTTGCTGACGTCACCATGAAAGTGACATCTAACTTCCTAACAAACTCTAAACACTGTTACATATAAACACTGATTACATAAACCTTGATTTACAACAAACACTGATAACATAAACACCGTTGCAGCTTTCCACTGTTGTAGCCTAAGCACTAATGCTCAAAATCTGTGCTTTCTTCAAAGGGGATCAGTCGTTGAATGGGCAGTGCTTTGGTCTTCATCAGTACTTGAGAGACATCAGTAGATAGAGCTTCAGTCTTTATTCTTCATCAGTACTTTGACTTATCAGTTGTTGAGATGATCAGTGCTTGTAGTTCATCAGATGATAGAAAACCACTATCAAGGGAAGAATCTAGTGTAGGCACTGCTTCTGATGATCAACTGTTTGAGAACCAGTTTTGGCATTCCTTATCATCTATTCTTTTGGGCTCAACTGGATGGGCCAACATATAATTTATAAACATCATAATAATTTAATGCCAAAAATACCACTGATTATAATCTGGTTTTTAGACTAATTTAGGCAATGTGATCAAAAGGACAAGAAAAAGGAAAAGTCAGGGACCCAGAGAAGAAAAAAAACTATTTGGACTAAAATAGCAATTTGGACAAAAACTCAGAGACTAAAATGGAAATTTACTCTTGTTTACAAGAGTTACAAATCAACTTTTGAACAATGTACCACCTCTTTAGTTTTGCATTTACTACCTTGTCCTTTTATATTTCGTTTGATGTTTGTGACAACCCGTAACTCCTAGGTAAAAACCGTTTATTTCGTTTTTATTAATCAAATCATATACTAATTTTGTTTGATGAATTAATCATATTTTATCCATGTCGCGTTGAACCGACCCAAACTGTTGAACCAAATTGTCTGTCTCGCGTGTTGATTCAATCCACTCGCGTAGCTCGGAACTTACGAGGCTGGAACCGTAGATTGAATATTAAACATTTATATTAGTTGATTATTATATTATTAGTTAATTGAAAAAAAAAATACATATAAACTAAAGTTGCTGCAAAATGGATTATGCCATCCATTCTCCTTGTTCCCATATTCACGGCCCAACAAAACTACCATTTTTCCTTTAATTGTTTTAGTCTCGGCCCACTTATGTTCCACGTCCTACACCCTTTTAATTCATATTAATTAATGTATACGTAACATGTAATGTTTATGATCTCATACTCAAAAATTAAACCCTACCTTCCCCAAGATTTCTTGCGGCAGTAGGCCCCCCCTTGGTCGAAGCCTCTTGCTCTTAGTGATCAACCTTTGTGCCTAGCGTATATTAATCTTCTGGTTAGTTCAGTCATGTTTATTCAATTGTTGATTTATTGTGTTTATTTATTTGTGGATAAACTTATAGTCATTCAATCCTTGATTTATTGTTAATCCTTGATAGACATATGATTATTGCATGACTGATGTGTTTATCATTGCATGATTTATATTACTTGATTGTTCCTGTTTACGTCTAATGAATGGCTAATCGGTTTAAAAATTGATATTATGCTTAATGTTAAATAACGATCATGATGCTCCATGAACATGTATTGCTTGTTACTATAGGATGGAACTGATAAACGAAAGTGGTCCGATGTGAAAGTGTTGTGAGTTGCTAAATCGTTGTTTGAGATCCCTGTTAATAAATGATGTTGCTATTATTGATTTCTAGGGGGTAGCCTGTTAAGTGGTTGTGGTTATACATGAAATCCCTATATTGCTTGTTACTACTAGGGATTATTTATGTTAAGGAATGATAGTGATTTGTGTTGGGCCAATTAAATGGAATAAATAACATAAAAAAATTGATTGGGCTTCACACACTAGTCTGGGCCGAATGTATTGACAGATCGTATGCATGTTAGTTGGGCCACGAAAAGTCCGGTTATGATTGCACCACGATCCTACTCACACATAGAGGTGCACAAACCGGTTAATTTTAATAACCGGTTCGGTTAACCAGTTATACCGGTTAATTTGACTTTTTGACTTTAACCGGTTAATGCTTTAACCGGTTATTACTTTAACCGGTTATTTTTTTAACCGGTCCGGTTAATTACTTTAACCGGTTCGGTTAATTAACCGGTTATTTTCGGTTATTAACCGTTTTTTTTTTTTTGCCTTTTTTTTGAATTTTTCGGTTAACCAGTCTATCGGTTAAAAAACCGGTTTAAAAATACCGGTTAATAACCGGTTATTATACTAAACACTTATAACCGGTTACTAACCTACGGTTAAAAATAACCACTAACCGGTTATTCCTAAATCGGTTATTAACCGGTTACGGTTTCGGTTAATAACCGGTTACGGTTAATTAGCCGGTTATTTTGTGCACCTCTACTCACACACTATTTGGAAATATGTTTTATGTGTGAAACTACTTATTGTTTGTACACTGTTGTGAAATATGTGTGATACATGATTACTCAATACATGTGTGCAATACGTGATTCATTTACAAACGGTCCTAACTAGTGGTAACCGTTATAGGACGCGGTTGACCAAGTTTAGGATAACCATACTAACTACCGAGCAAGCTAAGGTGAGTTCACACTCTTTAAAAGGCATGGGATTCCCGGTGGTTGGGAATGGGGTAAAAGAACTAAAACGGAACCTAGATATCCTCATTGGGTAGGATATGTACCTCCATCCTCCATGGGTAGGATGCCAATGTTAATCATGCGTATTCTCCTTGGGTAGAATACGTACGTTCGTCCTCCTTGGGTAGGACAACAACCTTAAAACTTACTAGACAAAACTCTATCATGAAGTCCCTCATTTTTATATCGACTTAATCGCCGGGCCAATGGCGAGCGGGTCATTAGTTAATAGCGCTATTAGGGTTGACAAGCCTCACACCGTGCCGGTAGGACGGGCGTGTACTAATGGATCTGGGCACTCAGTCAATGATGATAGACATTGACTTAGGGCACAACTTACTTTCGTCAGTTGTCGATATGGTAACGGTCTAGTGGTTCACATGGGGAAGCCCCCATTGATTATGGATATGGTTTGGGGAACAAAGATACTGGTTAACTCGTGGTTTACGAAACAACTTATGGTTTTCAAAACAAACTTGTAAAACTAAACAACCAACTGTGAACTCGCTCAACTTTGTTGTTGACTCGTTGTTACATGCCTTGCAGGTCGTTAGGTGCTTATGGAGCTTGCACAGGGAGGAGTGATCGTTGTGGGACATGGACTGTTGAGTTCCATGTTAAACATTTAAACTTTATGAACTTATCACTTATGTTTGGGTTTTACATTTTATGCTTCCGCTGTTAACTTAAAGTTGGTTACTTTCTTTTGGACACCAATTATATTGTGGTTGGTTTTATTTACTTAATTACGTTGTTCAATATGATTGGTGGCTTGATCCTGGTCAGTCACTCCTCTATGCCACCATACTCCGCTTGTGGATTTTGGGGGTGTGACAATGTTTCAGTCTAGCACATTTTTCACTTATTATCCTAATATTTTTCCAATATTAATTTTGATTTAATATATTTTTCATCTTTTACAAATTTGTCGTTTTACATTTCGATCTAAATTTTATGTGTTAAAACCTACAAAGCATGTATGTGATTTGAAGTTTTTACATTATTTTGTTTTGCGGTTTAACGGCTCTATCGCAATGCATGGGTCCTAAGTCGACTTATTTTTTTTTTGTATGTTTTTCGTTTCAGTCTAATTTTTGTAAGTTAACACACTGCAACGCACGTGGATAGTTTAATGTTTTTACGCCCAATTTTGGTTCAGTTTAACGAACCCGCCGCAAAGCGCGGGTCTTAAATGATAGTTTGAATTTATTTATGTCTATATGTATAATATATGCAATATTAAAAAAAAATCAAATCTTACGGGCTGGTTCAGTTTATAACGGTTGGTTTTTGCTATAAACCTTAAACCAAACCATTTGCTACAGTTTGAAAATATTGAAACCAACTGACCAAAAGATAACTAAAAACCGATCATGAAACCGAACTGATGGCCGATTTGAACGGTTTCACAGTATCATACCAAACCTAAACAGCCCTAGGTGACTCCAGGATCAATATCTAGAGTTTTGGTTTTAATCCAAAGCCAAAAGTCATACTGAAATCAAATAATTTATGATTTGCAACATGTTAGTGCATAAATAACCTTTTGAGTGAACTATCCTTTTCGTCCATATGAGTTGGTCACGATCCACACAATTATTCATTTTATATCCGTCCAACTATCCATAGGATATCAACAACTTGTCATATTCATATTCATCTTCTTCATTTTTCGGTTTATTTGTTTTTATTAGAAGCAAAATACCATTGAACTATTGAAAGACCAAAATAACTTTGTTGTTTATATAAATAAAAACAATTCTAAAAAAAAACCCATCACACCCCTGCCCATGTCACACTCTCTCTCTCTTTAGATTGTCTGTAGTGGGGCGCGAAGGAGAAGAAATTGTGCATGATGGCGCCCCATAGTGCCCGCCACACCATTATAGGCGGTGCTATGAGGGTGGTTTTTGATGAAGGCGGTATGTGCATAGCGGCGTGATTGGGATTGCTTTTCAAAAAAATTGAGGGTAGGGGCTTTATTTAATTTTATTAAAAAATTGAAAATTAATAAATAGGTAATGATGGGTAGGGGCTTTATGACTACGCGCTCTAGTGATATAACGCTCCATGAAGCCCCTGTATGACGTGCATGCCACGTGTCGCATAACGCCCCCAAAGGGGCTTTATGACTACACATGGCCTTAATCTCTATGTATGTCTCTTGTACTCTTTCAACCATGATTCAAGATGTTCTGGCTCTAAGTTTGGAGTATTTTCGGTAAGTTCATAATCCCCATCATCGTCATAAACAATTTTAGCAAGAAGTCTTATCAAACAGCCATCATATCTTTCGTCGAGTTCGTCATTTCCCAACGGTAGCCACCATCCCAATCTTTGGCGACAACATCATTTCCCGCCACCACCACGTCACACGCCATCGCTGGCTATTCCCCTATCTCCCTCTCTAATCTAGCTTTCCACATCCCTCTGAAATCCATGGTTGTAAGAATCGCTAGGCGCTAGTCAGACGGTGCGGTATCGACTAGCGATTGATGGGATTAGCATTTTTGTATCTACTTTTCAGTTTTATATATATATATAGGGAGAGGATCATGAGAAAACTAGATATAAAGGAGAAAACTAGAAAACTAACTAAAAAAAAGCTAAAAAACATACCAAATTTTTTTTTTTTACAATTTTTTATAAAAAAATCGTTAGTTTTTATATATAAAAAAAATTTCAATTTTTTTTGTTATACTGCACGTGTATGTGTACTACACATGTGTAGTATTACACATGTGCAATACAACAAAAAACTTTATTTTATTTTTTTGAAATTTTTTTCTATGAATAAAAAGCTGCGATTTTTTTATAAAAATTAAAAAAAAAATTGGTATGTTTTTTAGGCTTTTTTAGTTAGTTTTTTTGTTTTCTCATTTAAACTAGTTTTCTCATGATCCATCCCTTATATATATATATATATATAGGCTAGGAGTTGGCTAGAAAGTCCAAATTTCCTAAAAAGTGTAAAAAGTCATAAAACACCATAATGATAACCATAAAACACACCAAAAACCCACAAATAACATAATGAAGATTACTAAAACATCATGTATGTGGGTTTTGTGTTGTGTTTTAGATGTTAAGGCTCTGATTATGGAATGACAAATATTATTGTGTTTTATGTTTAGCCTTTTGTGTTTTAAATTCATAGTTCTACGATGGTGTGTTTGAAGTTTTTATGGACTATTAGAGTTTGAATATGGTGTTTTAATAATCTTCATTCTATTATTTATGAGTTTTAGGTGTGTTTTATGCCTGAAATTATTGTGTTTTATGACTTTTTACACTTTTTATGAAAAACACACTTTCCGTAGGATCTCTACTATATATATATATATATATAGGATTCGGCTCAAATGAAAACCACTACGAGTTATGAGAACCGTGAGAACTTTTTGATCCTTCGTAGTGGTTCTCATTTTAACTCATCCCTATATATATGTGTGTGTGTGTGTGTGTACACACACATTTATATTAAGTAGATAAGTTTTAATTTTAAGTATGCAGGTTTAATCGCTAGAATTTCACCGGAATCGTTGATTTGTGGCCAACTATCGACTAATGCACCAATAACGCAAATTAAGTAGTTCCTGACCGACGGGTCTCGATTTTTCCTACACTGCTCAGATATGACTTCGCTTTTTTCTTAACAATACACCAATATCGCATCCCCATGGCGGTTCATATCTGAAAATACACAAGGATGGCAATATGTTGCAGACGTCTGGTGGTTTGATCAGGGATGAAGGAGAACATAGACTTGTGGAGTGTTGATTTTATTTGTCGGAGATGGTGGGGTTAAGCGATATGTGATGTGTGTTTTGACATGAGTGTCGCAGAGAGGGGGAAGAGACGGTTTGGTGACCATGGCGTTTTGAGGTGGGAGGACTAGCCGTAAGAACAAATGATGATCTATGTATGCAAAGAGAGAGAGAGAGAGGTATTATTTTTATATTCAATTTCACAAATTTCTCTTTTCTATTTGAGTAAATTATAATATACAAAAATACTCTTAGATAAAATGTTTACGAAAATTTTGGATGGTGTTAATGTAAGAGATAAAAAAGGTAAGATTTTGAAACCCTAGGGATAGCCTAGAAAAACTAGAAGAAGATGCAATTAGCAAAAGTGACCAAACTACATGAATGAAAATGATAGTTCACTTAAATTTTTACTTTTTATCTGTCAATAATGCTTGAAACCTACAATCGAGCAAGTTTTAATAGCACAATCCATTTACGCTGATGCACGTTACAATAGGGATGAGCACTTGGTAACGAGTACCGGTACCAAACTAGCACCATACCGGGTAAATTCAATACCGGTAGTGATACCCATTTACCCCGTTTTTCGGTATCGGTACCGAACCGTCACCGTATTGGGTTTATTCGGTACCGGTACCGATACCCATTTTTCCGATACCGGTACCAATTTCCCGTTTTTCGATACCGGTATTGGTTCAGTATCAAACAGGTACCATGCTCATCCTAGCTACATTACAACATAATCACTCATATTCTGGTTAAAACAAGCACACAAGGTTGAATCATCTGAATAAGAACCCCAGTCAAACAAGAAAAAATTCACTTCTTTGACACTTGATAAAAAAAATCTGTGTGTAAATGTGACACACAACCCGTCTTTTTAAGGTCGTTTAGCCATGGAATTTCGTCAGTAATTACACATAACAATGGATTACCTAAGGATTTAGCAATCAGTGTGATACTCCTTTATTTTGTAGTAAAAGTCACTATTTGAATGTACCATCGTTCACATTTTTTTACCTTGTGTTTTAAAGTTTATAGTAATATGTTAGTTATTTCAGTGACTGCATTAACATATGAAAGTCATACATGAACATCACTTTTATTTCTTGAGCCCACAAATTAAGGAGTACATTACATGATAGTTCAGCTTTACAGAAGTTTACATATCAAGATAAACAACTAGAATCGAGGACTAACCGAAACTATGAGAGAGGACTTCCTGTGGATGGTGATACCAAATGCCTCGGTCATGTCCAAATCCTCACTTTTTATCCCATTTGGTAACACCATATCAAACTTGTAAACAATATTTGCTAATGCAAGCTCCATAACAGGTACACTAAATTGAATACCAGGGCATGATCTTCGGCCAGCACCAAATGGAATCCATTCAAAATGCAACCCTTGATAGTTAATAGAATTGTTTAAGAACCTCTCAGGCCTAAACTCATTTGGTTCTTCCCACAAGGAAGGATCTCTTGCTATTGCCCAAGCATTGATAATCACTTGTGTGCCTGCTGCAATATCAAACCCCATTACTTTTACATCTTGCACTGATTCTCGCGGAAGAAGCAGTGGGAATGGAGTATGCAATCGCAAAGACTCTTTTACGACAGCTTTAAGATAGGGCATTCTTTCCAACTCCTCCTCGGAAATCATGGATCTTCCTTGTGCTATCTCTGTTACTTCACTTTGGAGCTTTTTCATAACTCCTCGGAAATCATGGATCTTCCTTGTGCTATCTCTGTTACTTCACTTTGGAGCTTTTTCCAACTCCTCTTGGGTTTCTTATTAGCTCACTCATTGCCCACTCTAAACTGGTTTGTGTAGTTTCAGTTCCAGCTGCAAACGCTTCCTACAAGGAACACAATCTCTAATGGTTCGTTTTTGTATGTTCAATGATATATACATGTATCAACCACAACAAACCAACTAGAAGTTTCAAGATTACAATTGTTTCTTGAATGCACGTTATGAAACTACAATTAGAAAATAGAAGTTATAAGACTTGTTGCATGAACTAGAAAATAAGAATTACAATTTTGTTTTTTTAACAATAATTAGGGGAACCATGCAAAGATGAGCTTTTAGAAAATATTAAAGTAGATAAATAATTGGGAAAATTACGAAAATATCGGTTGACCAAGACACTTTTTAAAAATGTCAACCTGGAGAGGCGCATCAGCGTGGGATGCGTCCGGCAAGCACGGGATGCGTCCGGCAAGCACCGGATGCGTCCTTGGAGCGAGGCATGACGCATGGGATGCGTTCGGCGAGTTTCTAAACCGTCCGACGAGTTTTCCGGCAAGTTGCAGGTTCCCGGCGAGTGTTTTGGTCAACTGATATTTTTGAAAAGTGCATATGAGCCATGTTAAGTTTCTTTTTTATCTTACGGGAACGTTGCATAAATTGGTATTTTACAAACAAAAATAAAAGAAATGCTTGCTCTAAGTTGCTTTTAGAACAAAAAGATGGATCCATCAGCAAAAGTGTTAACTTTCTGCTTATAGTTATAGCATGGTGAAAATGAGAGTGATAGAACGTTGTAAACAAATATCAGTTGACCAAAACACTCGCCGGAAACCTGCAACTCGCCGGACGCTTCAGAAACTCGCCGGACGCATAACGTGCGTCATGCCTCGCTCCAAGGACGCATCCCATGGCCACGTGTCCATTTTTTATTTGGTTTTGCTCCACGAACGCATCACGTGTTTGCCGGACGCATCCCACGCTGATGCACCTCTCCACCGACGCAGGAGGTTGACATTTTTGAAAAGTGTCTTGGTCAACCGATATTTTCGTAATTTTCCCTAAATAATTTACGAATTCCTTTTTAATTATCTACAGTTTAGAAATTAGCACCAAGATTTCATTAATAAAAGAATGATAGACGATAGATGGATGATCCAGTTAATGTAGATAGAAAATTCATCATACCATGATGAGAGCTTTAAGAGTGTCTCTTTGAAGGGCAAAGGCAGATGTGTTATCTTTTTGTAGATCTAGCAAAATGTCAACGAAGTCTTCTACTTCATTACCTTTAGCATCCTCCCCTTTCTTCTTGTTTACATGTTCTTCAATAATTCTTTCAAGAAACTCATCAAATTCTTTAGCTATTTTTTCAGCTCTACGTATCGTACCAGTGACTTGATCTACCCATGATAACCATGGAAAATAATTACCAATACAAAAAACAGTAAACATATCCACGAACTCCCTCAATAATTTCGTGTACTTTGGTCCATCAATTTTCCTTCCGAGGGCAATCCTACTAATTATGTTATTTGTTAGTGAAGTAAACATCGACCCCATATCAATTGTTGTCCCACAACTCTCTCCGAGCACCTGAATCATATGAACTATCTCGTTTTCTCTCACTTTTTTGTATGACTTAACTCGTATGTTACTTAAAAGCTTGAGCACCACGAGGCTCTTCAACCGCCTCCAGTATTCCCCATAAGGGGAGAAGACAATGCTCTTAGAACCATAGAGCAATATATTGGGCGCAATTACACTAGGTCGACTACAAAATGAGAGGTCATGAGTTTTCATGATCTCATGGGCTGCTTCAGCGGAGGATGCTACAAGAGTAGGGATGCTGCCAAGACAAAGGAGCATGAGTGGACCGTATTTTTGGGACAATATTTGGAGGTTGCGATTAGGGCTTGAGCCTAGGTGGTGGATGTTTCCGATTATTGGAAGTTTTCGTGGAGATGGTGGTATGTTCTTCCTATTCCTCGAATCAAATAAAATCCATTTGATACAAATAAAAATCACTATAACGATGCACGAAAACGAAGAGAGGGGAAAAGTTTCTAAGGATGAAAAAATTTCCATGATTTTACTAGCTAGCAAATTTTGGGATTTGTTGTGCTCTAATTCCTCATAGAGGCATCTGAATATATAATAGTGGATCTCAATAACTCTTATCAACTCTTGTTTCATGAATGGTCCAGTTTATCTCTTCAACAGTTAGTCACGAAAGGTAATGGCATGTGGGTGAAAAACTGAAAATATTTCATTATATTGTTTAACAAAATTAACTTTCTTTTTTATATAAATGATAACCTTGGACGTGTGGGTAAACTTGAATTGATGCACATTATAAGCATCTAACAATACGTCTATAAAATCCATTAATTATTTCTATCCCTACAAAATTATAATATTGCTCGAACAGGTATCGGTGTTCATTTTTATATTTTTCCGGTCGATCTAACATATACTGTTTCTTTTCAAACAACATATTATAAATACCATTGTAATGCAATTATTTTTATGTATGTTATGATAAAAAAGAAAATTCAAAACCGAACCGCCAAACTCCATCCACTAGTAAGTGAACCCAAGTACGTATTCGACTTCCATGTATTTTGTATTCATGGATGATGACATAAGAGGTAAATGACAAAACCTCAATAATTCGCGGTGTGTAATGAAGGACCACGATCTGAAAAATCACTCAAAAAGATTTGAAATCCACGTACAAAAGATACTACACTAAATCATATATTAAATATTTTATACATTCAGTATTATTATTATACTATATCTTAAATTACGAAGTCGGTGGCGAAAGCCACCGACCAACTTCTCCGTTTTTGTCTACATATATCGGTGTATTTCCCAAAAATATAAGTCAACACTTCAACCCCTTCAAAACCATCCATCAAAACCTCAAAACAATCACCTAAAAGTTCAAAATTCTCATCATCACGGATCAAACCATGCCACATCTCCCCGAATCACTCCTCGAAATCATCCGGTTGATTTCATTGTCCATTGATAGCTCCATGTCGTCAGTATCTAGATCTCCGCCTTCAGCGAGACACTCCGCCATAGATCCACGGAAGCCGGAGCCGCCGGCGGTTGTCGGAATCCAGCCGATCTAACATATCATAACTTTAGTTTAGTTATGTTATTCAATACTTTTTGTATACATAAATAATAGCATACAAAATACATATTGTACAATGCATGACATTATAACATATCACCATATAAAATGAGTTATAATAAAACTTTATGAAACAATATTTTTGTTTGTCATCACTTATAAGCAAACATATATAATTCATGTATTAACCTAGCATGGCTAACTAGTTGCATGCGTATCGTTAATTAAAATATTTGTCACTCTACTTTGAAACAAAAGGACCATAAACCATATATAAAACCTATGAGGTATAAAATAAAGACGTGTTACTAACACCAAATAATATGTGATATGTATCATGCTCAATTATCAACATCTTAATGGTATCTTAAATTGTAAAGTCGGTGCCTTTTTCTATCCTCCTTATTCTTGGTTCGATATTTTTATCCTTGACTTTTTTTTCTTTACACTTTTCTATATATCTATGCAAAGTTACCATTCACTTGTACTCCTGTACGTATGAATAGACAATTCAAACTTTGATTTAGACAAATAATTTGATAGGATTTTTTTTCTTAATATTAAGTAAATATTTATTACATACAAAAAAAAATATTTAAGATACATATCTTATAGTTTAAGTAATTCCTGAATAAGGTTGATATGTTAAAAAGACTATCTAATGCCATTTTCACAATTCGACGTAAGCGGTGTAAATTCACGTTTTGACCAAAGTTTTTAGAAACGAATTTGTCAAATATAATACGTTTTCATGCTTATTTTTATGTACGTTTTCAGTTGTTCCATGTTTTAACGTAAGTTAAAAAAACGCTATTTACTCATGTGCTTATTTTTATGCACATGTCAGTATAAATTCACATTTCAACGCAAACAACATAAATTCACGTTTCGAGGTAAAAAAATAGAAACGAGTCGGATCAAAGCAATATGTTTTGATGCTTATTTTATGTGCGTTGGTCTACGTTTTGACGTACGAGTAACTGCAGATTTTGACGCCGCTAAGTTTTGATGCAAAGGTAAGGGTAGTGTAGTGGTTAAATGGAACACCACTAAACGAAACTTTTTTTCTTTACACTTTTCTATATATCTATGCAAAGTTACCATTCACTTGTACTCCTGTATGTATGAATAGACAATTCAAACTTTGATTTAGACAAATAATTTGATAAGATTTTTTTTCTTAATATTAAGTAAATATTTATTACATACAAAAAAAAATATTTAAGATACATATCTTATAGTTTAAATCTTATAGTTTAAGTAATTCCTGAATAAGGTTGATATGTTAAAAAGACTATCTAATGCCATTTTCACAATTCGACGTAAGCGGTGTAAATTCACGTTTTGACCTTAGTTTTTAGAAACGAATTTGTCAAATATAATACGTTTTCATGCTTATTTTTATGTACGTTTTCAGTTGTTCCATGTTTTAACGTAAGTTAAAAAAACGCTATTTACTCATGTGCTTATTTTTATGCACGTGTCAGTATAAATTCACATTTCAACGCAAACAACATAAATTCACGTTTCGAGGTAAAAAAAAAAATAGAAACGAGTCGGATCAAAGCAATATGTTTTGATGCTTATTTTTATGTGCGTTGGTCTACGTTTTGACGTACGAGTAACTGCGGATTTTGATGCCACTAAGTTTTGATGCAAAGGTATGGGTAGTGTAGCGGTTAGATGGAACACCACTAAACGAACCAACCCAGATTCGATTTCGTTTCTTTTATACAATACAAATTCGATTTACTTTACTTTTTGATCCAACCGCAATGCTCATAGGTTACATTTAGTTAGATCGGATATGTTGAAACACTATAGCTGACACATTATATAACGTCCAGACAAGGCCGGCCCGTTAGGCTTTCCAATCTAGGCACGGGCCTCCAATTTTTAGTAAGTTTTATATACTGTAAATGTATTAGGCCAAAATAAAGCAAAACTAAACCAGTCTTTTACTATAGGAGCCCAGATAAAAAATGTTTTTGAAAAAAGGCCTACATTCAAGGCCCAATTTCGAAATTTAACCACAGACATAACTGCAACAACCATCGACCATTCGACCCATCCCGAAGCTAGAAAAATAGTGTTTATTTAAACATATACTTTAGCTATGCAAAACATATAACTTTAAAAAAATTAAGTTTGTAAACTATAAACTTTTGAGTTTATAATTGCTGATAGAGGGAGGGTTTTGTTACCAAATATGTTGAAACGGACAATTTTACAAAAAAAAGGCCTCCACTTTATAATTCGCTTAGGGTCTTCAAAACCGTAGGAACGACCCTGCGCCTAGACTAATCCATTCGATGTTTGTAACGGGCCCACGGCGCATCGCCCGCGTGTCATATTACTAGTTAAGATAAAATGGTAAAGCATAACCACAAATAAAACTAGATGTAAATTTGGTATATTTTATATTAAAATAAAATAGAGTAAATTGTCATTTTTGTTCCTAAGGTTTTTTTTAAATTATCATTTTAATTCAAGTAGTTTTTTTTTTTTCTGTTATGGTTCCCTAACTCTTACCATTTGTTGCCATTTTGATCACTTTCAATAACTCCGTCTAAAACCCCAGTTTTAACCTTAACCTGGGGTAAATTCGGCATTTTCATTATTAACTTTTCAACTTGCCATTTTAGTCCAAAGTTATAATACCGTATGTAAGTATATATATATATATATATATATACAAATCTCCTTATCGTACATTATGTACGTGATGCCCACAGCCATACACGTGTCCTGATTCAATTTAATTAGACAAGGGTATATCAGACATTCTGTTCAAACATCTGAGGGGCTAATCAGAGAATTCCGTCAACAAGGAAGCAGATTACGAATTCGTTTCATAACCGTCCATCTAATTATTGTTCGTATCAATTCAATTTATAGGTTTTTTGATTGATTTCTATATCGAACACAGATTGGCGATTTCCGAAAATGTTGGATTCGTCATTTAGGATGGTTTATTTTGGCTCTTTGTTTGGGTTTTATTTGATTTGAAGGTATTTTCATTTTATTAGATTGTAACGAGGTTGAAGATAAGTTGTTTCTGGTTTTATTTGTTGACTTTATCATATCGCATATTCAAGTAGTTTTTTTTTTCTGTTCTGTTCCCTAACTCTTACCATTTGTTGCCATTTTGATCACTTTCAATAACTCCGTCTAAAACCCCAGTTTTAACCTTAACCGGGGGTAACTTCGGCATTTTCATTATTAACTTTTCAACTTGCCATTTTAGTCCAAAGTTATAATACCGTATGTAAGTATATATATATATATACACAAATCCCTTATCGTACATTATGTACGCGACGCCCACAGCCATACACGTGTCCTGATTCAATTTAATTAGACAAGCGTATATCAGACATTCTGTTCAAAGAGGGGCTAATCAGGGAATTCCGTCAACAAGGAAGCAGATTACGAATTCGCTTCATAACCGTCCATCTAATTATTGTTCGTATCAATTCGATTTGTAGGTTTTTTGATTGATTTCTGTATCGAACACAGATTGGCGATTTCCGAAAATGTTGGATTCGTCATTTAGGATGGTTTGTTTTTGCTTTTTGTTTGGGTTTTATTTGATTTGAAGGTATTTTCATTTTATTAGATTGTAACGAGGTTGAAGATAAGTTATTTCTGTTTTTATTTGTTGAGTTTATCATATCGCATGTGTTGTTTTAAATATCGCATGTTGTGATTTTAACATATCCCAGGTATTTAAGATTGGATCATATACATAATTTCGCATGTTTAAAGTTGGACATTTTGCACTCAATGAAGTTTAATATTTAATTTCGCATTTTTAAGTTGGACATTTTGCAGACTAGAAAGTATTTAACATATATAGC
Organism: Helianthus tuberosus; assembly: GCA_030545235.1. Lineage (NCBI taxonomy): Eukaryota > Viridiplantae > Streptophyta > Magnoliopsida > Asterales > Asteraceae > Helianthus > Helianthus tuberosus. Next base: position 143,661,986 of record CM060373.1, read on the forward strand.
TCTATATTTCGCACGCTTTAAAAGTAATTATATGTATTTTCACACAGTTTGTTTTATAATTTAGTTCAATAATTAAAATCAAATAAATTTAGTTCAATAATTGATTTCAATAATTCATATCAATAATTTTTCAGTGTTTTTTTCTTTTATTATATAGTTTATTTTTTTATAACCATTTCAAACATCCTTTTAAAAATGGCAGACCTACCAACATCCTCTTCTTCTGAATCAAGTATCAAGCAGGCTTTGAGAAAAAGGATTCAGGAACAAATTCAAGAGGATCGATCAGGTCAAGAGATGTTGGAGACCAACATTTCTCGTGTAATAGAAAACATGAAGAGAAGGCAAGAAATTCTGAACTTGCTATCTCAGATGTAAGTGAGTAGTCTTCAAGAAATTGTTGTTATGTTCATGGTTGATCTGGGTGAGAGGGATGAGAAGCAGTTGAAATACTTGGCGGATGCAATAACTATCTTAAGATGCTCGATGAAGATGAAAATGGAGTTTCTTTCATCTTTTGAATGAAGTTTGTTTATTTTAGTGCTTTATTTTAATAAAAACATTCAAGTTTTGCGTGTTTCAATAAATTCGCATGCTTTGTTATGGAATGGATTTTGACTTCGCATGTGTATATTCCCCCATTTTGCATATTTTAAGCAATTCAATGTCAAAAACATGTGATTTTATACATTATACATGCAAACTTAAAAACATTAATATTATCTAACAAGTCTAAATATTTAACAGAAATCCAACATCAAAAAAGTTTACTAGTCCTTTCCAATAAATGCACTCAACCTATCTGGGATTATTTTCTACAAATCTTTCATATACTTTTCTTTTTCTGGCCTTTTATCGAAAGCATTTTCCTTTTTAATTACTTGTTCACGATGCACATTGTGTTCGGATAGAATGATTTTACTTAGATATATGTGCCTTAGGAGATGAAGTTGTGAATTCTGTCTGTTGTTTACTTCATTTTCTTTCACAAACCCAGTCACCCATGGTGTTTTTTCTCCTTTGTATGTTTCCATGTGACGCATCGTAAACACTCCACAGTCTATGCCGTTATTCTCCGTCCTCCAATCCATCTCTTTTCTTTCCATCTCTGATGTTCCAAGTTCTTCTATAGCTGGTGTTGGTTTTAAAGCCTTTTTTAGGTATAAAACCAATACCCTTCTCTGTAACATAGCAACATTTTGTCAGTATCTTTTACATAAAATATAACATGTATATGAAGGAGTTTTTGTATTACCAGTGTGTCTGGAAGCCCCTTGTATCTTTCCTTAAACTCTTGTTCAGCTGCTGAATTGTCAATCAGCTCAATTTTGGCGGTTTTCAAGTGGAAGCACAAGACGTAGAAGTGGTCACCTTGAAGTACCGGTATAAACACCAAGTCAACCGAATCAAGTTTTTTTACCTCATATTTTAGTGTGATGTCTTCAAAATTTGAGGCAAAGATGTTTAGACGTCTGTCGTCTGTGTATTTCTCCTCGTTGTAAAAGATATCCGGCTGTATGTTATGTAATTAGAATCAAAATTAAGTAATGTATTAAAAAGTATTTAAACATGCGAAATTAGTACATGCAAATAAGGTGTGAAATTTTTCACATGCGAATTGTATGTATACCCTATGCGAAATGTTGTTTTTGTTTTCATAATAAAACTATCTAATATTCTATATGCGATTTAAATATAAACAGTATGTGAAATCACTGATTATTCATTTTCTGTTTTAATTTCAAATGCAAATATGTTTATAAAATCATACCATCATTGTGCTAAACAAGTAGAGTCTGTATGGTGATGATTTTCTATCCCTCTTCTTCTCTTCAAGGTTTAGAACATCCATAAATGCATCTATTCCGTTTGATGCTACGTACTGACCCCTGTAGAAGCTTTCAAAGATACCTTTAGGAGTGTGAACCCCAGTTTTTTTTCGGTAAAGTTCATCCCTGCCAGGCAAAAATTAAATAATTAATATTTTGAATGTATATATTTAGATGTTTGTTAGTTGATATAACCGTTTTACTTACTCTATGTTTGCAAACGTAGCAAATGTATATCAGATCACACTCAATTCTTGATTCAAGAGTGCTTCGTGCATGTTTACCACTCTATTGCAGTAAGGGGAACAAAATGCGTCTCCAAGCTCTGCACATCTTTTCTCAGCTCGAATTTTTGCTACTTCTATTATCTTATAAAGGAGTTCATTTAACCCCTTTGGTAGAACTTTTTTGGAACTTGCTTTGGCTTTGAGTTTTTTCTCCCCCTAGCTGGTTTTTTTTCCTTATTTTCTTCCAGGTTGGGTTCCAGGCTCAAAAGCAACTCAACTGACTGCAATTCCTCAGCCGTCACCTGAGGGCATTCAACTTCCGGTTCCTTCTCAACTTCAATACCCGAATCGGTTTGTTGAGGGTCTTTTTGTGTAGTTTCTCCTAAAGAAACTACTTCCACTTCTGGCTCTTTTTCTTGAATGTTTTGTGTAGATTCTGCAAAGTTCACTGTTTCTTCGATAACAGTTTCGTTTTCACCACTTTCTGCAGGCCAGAGTAATTTAAGAAATATAATATTTTGTTCTTTTTAATTTGTTTTTCTAATATAAAGTGTTTTTTTACCTTTGACAGGAGGTTTGTAAGCGTATACACCCGTTTCGACAGTTTGAATGTTTGCAATAAGGGTGTCTGTCACTCCTCTATCATCTTTATTTGCCAATCCTTCATCATCTGGCTGCAGTACCCCTATAGATACAAATTATTGAATTTTAATACATCAGAATCAAAATCGCATGGTATACATGACATTGCATGCGAAATCCAATGTGAAGTGTTTGTATGAAATCGCATATGTTTTTTTAAGGTTGCGCATGTGTATAGGAAATGGTGATTTTTTTACATAAATTCGCATGTGTTAATTTGAAATCGCTTGTTTTACCTTCTGATGCCATTTGTACCAAAACATTGGATGTAACTTGTTGAGTTTCTTCATTTTGTCTACTTTATTCGTTTGTAGTAACTTCATGATGAACTTCAGAAGCTGCATTTTCAGGCTGTTGATGAACATGAGAGGGTGCAGTTTCATGCTCTTGAACCGAATCAGGCGGCACACAAATGGGATTATTCCGAAGCGTCTCATCCCACTGCTTACAGGCCTCCAAAATCTTCGGATCCCAAAAAACACTTAGTTTTTGCTTCTGAAACTAAGTTGTTCATCCCTTGAACATCTTGAACCATTTTAATGTATCTTTTGACATTGGTTTTCATTTTTTGCAACAGGTTCTGTAATATTTTTCGAGTTAAGATACTATCAATCCAGATGTTAAATATAAATGGATTAAGTGAAATTAATATTTTTTTGTGCTTACCCTTTTGTTGATTTTCGAAGCCTCTCGATCTCGTTCATGGGCTATGTCGTAGATTACCGATGGTGAAAGTTGAACAGGAGTGTTGCAATAATCCATCATTTTCTGTGTCTGTGTTCCAACTCCCATCTGAAGGTTTAACTGAGACATTTCATGGATTTCAAAACTGAAATCCATCATATCATCAATGTTCTCGTTAACGTTTGGCTCTTCCTCGGTTTCTACGTTTTGTACTGCACGTGCAATCCTTCTTTTGTAGCTTATTGTGGTGTCAACCGGTGGTCGTAGTGTATACTCCTCCGTTGAACGACCCTCATCTTCTTCATTTTCACTCTCACTTGATGTCCACACATGTCCGTTATCCGAAATATGCTCTTAAACTTTATCAATCTCCGAAGATGTGATATAACGAATAACTGATATCTCCACGACTTTCTCAAACAGTTTAAGCCTCTTGTTGTACTCATGCGTGTATAGAAGCTGTATAAAACGCAAGAGCAAACAAAATTATTTTTAAAATCGCATGTATCATTTAATTATATAACAAAAAAAACTAGTCTTTTAAATATGTTATCAAATGTAGTAATGCATACCGTAAGCAAGGCAACAGGTCCCACGAACTGTATTTTATAGTTCTTCCAGCTCGCTCGTGTACGACGCAAAGTGTAAAGTAGATATGAGCACCAATCTAGATTCTGTATTTCCTCAACAGCCTATACACCAAGCAAAGATCTATCATTTGCAGTTGTTGCCTTTGTAATCTCCGCAAAGAACGTCATCCAGTACACCAGGAAATTTAATTTAAACATGCTCCCCCATCTCTTTGATCATCCATTGCAGTTGCAATTAAGCCATGGGTAATTCTTGTGTTTTCCCCCCATTGGCTGATGATTGTATCCCTAACAGCATTTCCCGGTTCTTTACTCTTTTCAATTTTCTCCACCTTTTTAAATTTTCTCTTATCGACTATTATTTCAACTTGCTTTGGCCCCTTTGGTATTCCAAATACCTCATAAACTGTGTCCGATTTAATTTTTATTTGGTGTCTACCTACGTTTAGTGTATCGAACATCTCGCCAAAGTTTCTTGCTAGCCAATATGCCAATCGTGTTGAAATATGGTTGATATTCATATCAAGAATAGCTCCAAATCCCATATTCTTCACCTCATCAATCTATTTTTTTGAAATTTTTTTCACAATATCCATATACGAGTTAGGTTGACATCTTAACAGTATCGCTTTGTTGTTGTATTCGAAGAAAGCTCTAGTTTCTGTTCTAGGTGGTTCCACCTTTTTTGAAGGTTTTTTTGTTTGTATCTTAGATTTCCTATCATCTTTCTTCTTTTTCGGGAGTGGCTTAACGAAGTCATCCTCCTCAGAACTTTCTTCAACAATCCTTCTTTTTCTATTTTTGTTAACTTTTTTCAATGTTGATATTGGGTCTTCAAAGTCATCATCAGAATCTATTTCTACAAAATCGCATGCTATCAGTCAAAAACCTTTATAAAATCGCATTTATCAGTTAATCATGTACCCTAACTCACTAAGTTGATAAAATCACATGAATGACTTATGAATTCGCATGTCTTAGTTAAGCATTACCAAAACTAACCAACCTTATAAATCGCATGCTTTAGCCAACTAAAACTAATAAAATCGCATGTGTAATTTAATCATAATCCCCTAAAAATAACTAATCATATAAAATCGCATGAGTTTTTTTTATCAATTCGCATGCTCAAGCTAACCTAAGACAAAAACCTTCAATTTACAAAAGTTAACATATAAAATCGCATTTGCCATACAAAACCCTCACAAAACCCTATATAATATCGCACATATATCAGCTTATCATTAACAAAACTGCATAATCATACAAAACCTAATAAATAAGCATACCAGTCATAAACCCTAACAAAATCGTAGTTATGAACAATATGTAATCTTATAAAACTATAGGTTTCAGACCAAAACCTTACTAAACAAACAAAATCGCATATGTCATTCAAAGTCCCTGTAAATATCATTATAAAATCGCAAATGTCAATCGATACCTGGATTCATCTTCTTCGCCTGTGGTCTGTCGTTGTTTGCTTTGCTTCGTTTCTCAAAACTCATGAATCTTAGTTGAATCGCAACGGTGAGTAGTAGGGAACTTGGGGGAAGGAGAATGCAATGTTGATTTTAGGTTTACGATATGATTTTGATTTATTGTTTGCTGATTATCAGGGGTTTTGATTTCGCAATGGACGATTTTAACCCTTGGCGGTTTCATTTATTTATTTTAATATGATTAATTTAATAGTTAAACACGCGGTTTAAATGAGATGATCTGACTGTTGTGGTTATAGCGTACACAATGTACGATTAGTGGATTTGTATGATAACCGACCTCTATATATATATATATATATATAGGGAGAAGATCATGCGAGAACCACCTCTTATTGTGAGAACCGCGAGAACCAATGTGAACACACCAAAAATGCCTAAAAATAGCTAAAAATCACACAAAAATTTTTTTTTTGATTTTTTTAATATTTTTTAGGTTAAAATCTCTACTTTTCGAAGTCAAAAAAATTTTTTTTTTTTTTTTTTAAATTTTTTTTTTTTTTTTTGCTTCGAAAAGTAGCGATTTTAACCTAAAAAATTCAAAAAAAAAAATTTTAGATTTTTTTTAGGTTTTTTGGGGGTTTAGTTTTTAGCATTTTAGCTTGGGGGGGGGGGTTAGGTTTTTGGAGGGGGGGGGGTTTAGGTTTTTTTTTGGGGGGGGGGGGGGGGTGGGGGTTAGGTTTTTTTTTAGCTATTTTAGGTTGTGTTCACATTGGTTCTCAAGGTTCTCACAATAAGGGTGGTTCTCGCGTGAGCCCCTCCCTATATATATATATAGGGGACCGCTAAAATGAGAACCACCTCGAGTTGTAAGAACCGTGAGAACTACACCGTACGGGGCGAAGTGGACCACAAACTTGTGGTGCTCAAAACTACACACACGACATTTTTTTTTTGGATTTTTTTTACAAATATGTTTATAATACACGCATCTACGTTTATGAAAAAAAAAATTGGTCCACCTCGCCCCGGATCAAAAAGTTCTCACGGTTCTTACAACTCGAGGTGGTTCTCATTTTAGCGGTCACTTATATATATATATATATATATATATATATATATATATAGGGGAAGGTTCTATGCAGAACACTAAATATCGCGAGAACACGCAGAACAAAATGAATCACCCATTTTTTCAATCCTAAAAACCTAAAAAGTAAATGAAAATGTTACAAATGTAAGATTTATTGTATCTTACACCAGAATTCAAAATGAAAAATGGGAAATTTTTAGTTTTCATATAACCTATACATATGTATGTTATGTGTAGGTTAAATTACCTACATGTATGTAGGTCGTGTGTAGGTTAAAATATATGGTTTTTAATGTATATATAATACACATATGAATGTAAGAAACATAAAAATTAAAAAAATATGAACTTTAAATCCCAAAATTTAGTGATTTAGAGTTGTTCTTTTTGTTCCCGCGATAATTAGGGTTCTGTAATGATCCTGATCCTATATATATATATATATATATATATATATAGTGTGAGGTTCATTGGGCAACACTAAAAAAGTGGGGAACAGTGGGGAACCGACTCAAACGAACTCCGATTGGACTCATTCCAGCGGCGTTGGAACCAGCTTCTCGAACCCTAACTAGGATCTCTTAACCCTAAACCCTAAATCATAACCCCTAAACCCTAAATATATTAGGGTTTGCCTTTTAGGGTTTAGCTTTAGTGTTTAGCTTTAGGGTTTAGTCTTAGGGTTTAGCTTTATGGTTTAGCTTTATGGTTTAGGGTTTAGCGTTAGGGTTTAGGGTTTAGCTTTAGGGTTTAGCTTTAGGTTTAGCCTTTAGGGTTTAGCTTTTAGGGTTTATAGTTTAGATTTTACGGTTTAGCTTAGGTTTTAGCCTTATTTTTTAGCTTTAGGGTTTAGAGTTTAGGAGTTAGGATTTAGGGTTTAGGGTTAAGAGATCTTAGTTAGGGTTCGACAAGCCGGTTCCAATGTCGCTGGAATGTGTCCAATCGGAGTTCGTTTGTGTTGGTTCCCCGCTGTTCCCCAATTTTTTAGTGTTCCCCAATGAACCATCCCCTATATATATATATATATATAGGGTAGGGGTAGTGTACATTAATTCAGAAGTGTGAGAAGTGTGTTATAACACTATATATAACAATATATAACACCATATAAACACCGTATAACACAATGTGACACCATATAACTCCATATAACACTATGTAACACTATATAACACTATATAACAATATAGAACACTATACATCTTTCATAGACATGCTATCAGACAAAATATTGTGTTATATAGTGTTCTATAGTGTTTATATGGTGTTATATAGTGTTATATATAGTGTTATAATACACTTCTCACACTTCTGGATTAATGTACAAGATCCTCTACCTATACATATATATATATAGGGAGAAGATCATGCGAGAACCACCTCTTATTGCGAGAACCGCGAGAACCAATGTGAACACAACCAAAAATGCCTAAAAATAGCTAAAAATCAGACAAAAAAATTTTTTTTGAATTTTTTAATATTTTTATAAAAAATCGCTACTTTTCGAAGCAAAAAAAAAAAATTAAAATTTAAAAAAAAAAAAAAAATTTGGCTTCTAAAAGTAGCGATTTTAACATAAAAAATATTAAAAAATTCAAAAAAAAAATTTTAGATTTTTTTTTTGATTTCTTTAGATTTTTTTAGGTTTTTTGGGGTTTTAGTTTTTAGCATTTTAGCTTGGGGGTGGGGGTGGGGGGGTTTAGGTTTTTGGGGGGGGGTGGGGGAGGGGGGTTTAGGTTTTTTGGGGGGGGGGGGGGTGGGGTTAGGTTTTTTTTAGCATTTAGCTTTGGGGGGGGGGGTTAGGTTTATTTTTTTGGGGGGGGGGGGTGGGGGTTAGGTTTTTTTTAGCTATTTTAGGTTGTGTTCACATTGGTTCTCGCGGTTCTCACAATAAATGGAGTTCTCGCATGAGCCCCTCCCTATATATATATATATAGGTAAAGAGTAAAATACAAATGCGCTTATCGTACGATACGTACGCGATCATCCCAGCTGTTCGATCAGGTGCAGATCTGGTGCGAATTCAATACATATCGCATATGAAAAAAATGGTTAGCATAGGGTAGTGTGAAAAATGGCATGGGGTGTGTAGATGGACAAAATCGCATGTGGAAGATTTGAATATCGCATGTGAAAAAATGGCATGGGGTAATGTGAAAAATGGCATGGGGTGTGTAGAATCGCATGTGGAAGATTGAATATCGCATGTGAAAAAATGGCTAGCATGGGGTAATGTGAAAAATAGCATGGGGTGTGTAGAATCGCATGTGGAAAATTGAATATCGCATGTGAAAAAATGGCATGGGGTAATGTGAAAAATGGCATGGGGTGCGTAGAATCGCATGTGGAAAATTGAATATCGCATGTGAAAAAATAGCTAGCGTGGGGTAATGTGAAAAATGGCATGGGGTGTGTAGAATCGCATGTGGAAAATTGAATATCGCATGTGAAAAATCTGTGTGTGTGATACTGTTCATCTTCTTCCATTATTGGTCGATCATTATCAGTCTTCTTCCGTTTGACCCTTACAACTCCCAAATTAGTAGTTCTTATTATCGATATCGCACTAAAAGGAACGAAGGGAGGTTGGGGAAGAATATATTCAGGTTTTTGAATTTGATTTAGGGTTTGATTTTGAACTATCATCGGTCAATTACAGAGATTTATGACCTCGCAATGACGTTTTTAACCTTCCTGGTATGATTTAGATATATTAAAATGATTAATTTAATCATTTAAATTAGTTTTGCCCGCGTTTGATCGATTGAAGATCGTACGGCTGAGGGCATCGCGTACATAATGTATGATAAGATGTATTGTACGTTAACCGGCCTCTATATATATATATATAGGATTGGGTTCATTTGTGAACCCTTCCTTTTTATGAACAAAAACGAACAAATCCTGGCCGTAGATCTTATTAACTATAACTTAAGGGTAGGATTGTCTTTTAACATATATAGATTTAATTATAATTTTCATCTTTTTAAAATTATGTGCAGTTATCAAAAAAAAATAACCACCCACCATGTTCAATTGCAAATTATTTTACGTAAAAAACAACCACCTGCATATTTTTTTCAGATTCTTCTTCTCATCTCGATTCTTCATACCATTAGCCAGTTCGTTTCATTCTTATTTTGATCTACTACGGATTTATAAAATATGTCAGACCGGAACCCGAACAATTTGCCAGCCAATGTGTATGTAGCTTCCATGGATCATCAAGGTTTATTTTTTAAACATCAGTGTATATAAGTTTGTTTCCAGTTTAATTCTTATTTTGTTATACTAAGGATTTCTAATTTTTGGCAGACACGAACACGAATGATCAGCCTGTTGTTTCAGCCAATTTGTTAAGTCCTCATGGCTCTGAACGACCAGAAGAAGATAGAATGCTCCGAACGACTAGGTATTAGACACCAATTCTGCCACCTGGTTTCAAACCAGTTATTAAGGCGAGATTTAGTATAATACGAGCACCAATTGCAACTTATGAGGAATATGCACCACTAGCCGGGTTTTATACGCGTTTGGGAGCGATACATAGAATGCTGGCAAAAACATACATTATTGTACGTCCAGTTTCTTATTCTGTTTTAAAACTCCTACCTGGATTTTTTTTTAACGTACTAGATATAATGTCGGTTAATATACTTTTATTGAGTTAGGGCAGTTGAATCTCAATTATTGTCATTGGAGGTTATATAGGCTGCACGACGCACGCAGCAGCGGCTTCGGCTGCACGGCGCACGCAGCAGCGGCTTCGGCTGCACGACGCACGCAGCAACGACGTTAGCTGCTTGACGTTCCAGCAGCGACGTCGACTACACAAACTCATAAGTTTCTATATATCTATAGATCATGTTTGAGATAAGCTTCCCGGCCGTCATCTTTTGTTTCAACTTTTTATATTTGTTTGTACCATAACTAGTGTTTCAACTAAACAGCCTTTTGTGTGTATTCACTTGTGGATTGCTTATTAAAATGGTTGCTATTTTGAGGGTGTTTGGATATAAATCAGATTGGAAGTTAGGGCAAATGATTTTAACAAAAACTTTCGTTTTTTCGCAGCAACCATTGTTCGGGTTAGTGAATCCTAAAACGGGCGTCAATTTTGAAATTCGTTTTGGGTCTCAAAATGCTTGAGCCGCCCTGTGTTCGGGTTATGACGGGTCAGACTAAAAAATAAGAAATATAGTTCTAACTAGAGTCGGTGGTAAACCCGCACTTCATTGCGGGTATTCTTC